>CANNZV010005823.1:0-23136 GCA_947561585.1 Caprella mutica | reverse complement strand
ATCCTGTAAGCTGTAATGGCTGTACAGTGTACAATTACTGAATCTGTGAACTGAGTGAACACAATGAGCGCCCCCACATTTCACTCCCGTACAATCAGCGAATGAAATGAATAAATAGAATTACAGCTAATATTCTTCTCCATTTCAGATTTTGGTTGGAGAAGAAGGAAAATCCTGACAGCTGATTGGGTTGGAGAAGAAGGAAAATTTTGGTTGGAGAAGAAGGAAAATCATAATGTAGAAACTTGAAGGAGAAGCGCCCCGATTTTAAAGTTAACCAAAAACGTTAAAATTGTCTAAACGATGGAAATTGTAAGTTCGATTGCACCACAATAGTGATCGGTGAATAGGTTGTGTAACTTGTGTTCCAAGTTATCAAACAGTTCTACATTTGATGTAGAACCCTTATAAATGAAGTACTTCATTGTATAAAGAATTTATTTGAATAAGAAAAATATTTTGTGTAGTCTACTATGGAAAGGCTAGTTTTCTATTCACCTCTCGTATCGATATACTCTATAGTGAACTAAATCCTCTAAAGTGAATTAGCTGATTACAGGACAATAATCCCCGTGAAAAAAAACCCCTGCGGTCAAAAACTCCCCGTGCAAAATATCCCTCGGACAAAAAACCCCTTGTAATAAACCCCCCGGACAAATACCCCCCCCCCCCCTCCCCAGACAATAAAAAAACAATCATAAAACCCCCGGTGCAAAAAAAAAAAACTGCTCTATATAAATAGCATAATCCATTTTATTAATATAGCAAACAGTATTCAATGCGAACCAATAATTATTACATTTTCCTCGAAAATATGACAAATTTTTTTGCAAAATAAGGTATACCCAATTACCTATTTTATAGTAAAAATAAGTGCAGTATACATTTTGTCACTATCAAACCTGGCCGGGGGGGGGGGGGTGACCTATCACCAACCCCCCACCCCCCTCCAACCGTACCGCTAACCTAACCTTAGGTGCACTATATCTCTTTATATTTATAACATATAGTAATTTTATTGATGAAAAATTTATGAAAATTAATAAAATTGAATTAGGCTATTTATATCGAACCGGTGTTTTTTGCTTGGAAGGGTTTATTGCACGAGGGTTTTTTGTCCGGGGGGTATATTGCACGAGGGTTTTTTGACCGCGGGTTTTTTTTTTACACGGGGGGTTGGTTATTGTCCTGTCACCGTTCACTATAGAGCAGTTCTACTGCATTTCTATCATTGTCTGTTAGTTAATTCAATACAAAATATTTTGTCCAATATACCTAGTAGTATCTATAATAGGGTTTGATTTTATTAATATGCAGAGTTATATCAGACTACTGTTTTCTGTTAATTTTGATTACTTTGTACATCTCTAGATTTCAAAAAAATGACCTTAATATCACGTCAAAACTAATGAGACAAATCATAAAAACGCCCAGGAATTGAATTTACCATCAAAAGCACTATTTTTTATATTAAAAAAAATGGTTTATGACTTTGCAAATTATTTGACTTCAAATTGTAAACTTAAAAATAAGGGAAGCTTCAATATTATATACAACTTATTGAAATATCTTCAAACTTGTTAGCCTTTGATGAAATCTATATTTGGCCATATATGTCTCAAGAGACACCAAGAAACTGGAGTTAGGTTTTTAAATGACAATGAAAGAAAACTTTAAGGTACAATGTGTATTATTAATGAATAAATGAACAAAAAAGCAAAAGATTATATATCATGGATATATAAACTGACCACTTAATAAGTAGGACAGATAACAATAACACACTTGAGGTCATCAACTCACACATTACATTATAGTTTGAATAACTTGGAGAGATCATAAATTACAGGTCAGGTACTCATGAGCATAGTAGTGAATGACTGAGTGGTCATGTATGCTTTAATGAGATCAGAAGAAAACTGAAATATCAAATGCTCTAGGCATTCACAAACTAATAGGAAATAATAATTATTTTCCAAGTTTCCTACTTAGAATTAAGTAGAAGGTTCATTTGGTTCCAATTTCACATTTTTGTCCAACTTCAGAACATCTTTTACGGAAATAATCTGTGTGTGATGAGTTGGAGAAGCAGAAGAACAGTTTCTGTCTGGTACAGAAGAATCAGGTGACTGATTGGTGGGAGATAAGGATTGTGATCGGTCATTGGAGGAAGAGCACGCACTATATTCTGTTTCGGTTTGATTTTCTCGTTTAACAGACATGTCATCAGTACAGGTAGGGTTCAGACTTGAAGACATGTGAGCATCCTCCTCGGAAGAATTTCCGTTTGATGAGAATGACCCAGTAGAATTTTCACATCTTTTCTTCTTCCTAACGGGTATTTCTATACCCAATTCAATCTTCTTATCTTTCAGATGTCTGAAAAAAGTACGTCTAGGGATACTAAAATCCTTGATGACATTGATTGGCTTATCTTCGTCCTTAATGACGATCATTATAGCCTTAGCAAGATCTTCAGACGTGTATTTTTTCTCAGATTTGTTGGTGTCTTTTGCTTTCATGGGTTTCTTTTTCACCCCAGAAAGCTTCATATCAGACTTGGAATCTCTTTCTTCGTTGGCTGCAGGGACTTCGTTCCTTATATTATTGTTACCAGTATTATTTGTAAGGTTTGGAAAATACGCAAGTGCGCCAGCTGATATTGGGCAAGATATGTTCGTAGTCAAACTACCGAATATTTTCTTTTCCGAACCAGGAAGATTTTTAGTGTTAGGTATTGGCTGTTCTCTCTTGTATTCATCGGTAGAATTGAGATGGAGGAAGCTAGATAAGGTAGAAGACTTCTTGTTCGATTTGTCTCGAGGATCAATCCTGAGGTCTTGGGGCTCTTCATCATCATACATGGGTTCTGTAAAAGAAGCTAAATGTAATAAACCATCACATATAACAGTTATAACAATAGGAATGTTTGTGGTAATACACTATTGGTAATCTTTCTAAAATTCTAACTATAAATTTAAGCTTACCATATTTTTGTACGTAGCCTCTTGCCTCTTCAAGCGGATCTTCAACAATTTGAAGTCTGCAATCGGAAGAATCACTTTCCTGTAAACAAAATATATAATTAGTAATTAAAAATGATGCAGTGCATTTTAAATCAAATTAGGCATATTTGAAATCATTGCAAGCGCTATGGGAGGATACTTACATAGCCATTTTCTCTTGAATCGGGCGGGCAGCTAGTTCGTAAAGGAGGCGACACGGAGTGTCTTCTTTCGGCGGCTGCCATCCATTTCTTATTGCAGGGAATTGCTGCAGATGAAGAAGGAGTGGCAGAATCTTGTGTTTGAAGAGGTACTGTAAACTGTTGTCGTGGCCAAAGAATCCTATAGTTCGGGAGTGGAGTAGGAGGGCCTTCTTTGATATTTCGTTGCTGAGTCCTGGGAATATCAGATCGTAGCTCAGTCATGATTTGAGCAATTTCGAATTGTTCTGCTACTTCTTGGGTAGGAGACTTAGGTCTAAATTTAACGTAGTTTTCCCGAGGAACACCCAGGTACGTAATCATTTCGAAAAAATCAGAAATTTCTCCGATTTTTATACTAACTGAACCAAGATAAACGTATTTTAGAACAGCTTCTAAGGTAGCTGGTTTGCAGTCCTGAAGCACTACCATGTCGATCTTATCTTCCTCTTCGCTGATTAGATCTTTTATCAGCGACATAGCTGTACATATAATCATTTTGTGCACTTTGAATGCTCGTCTCTCTCTTCCATTGCTGGCTAATAAAACGAGATCCGAAAACGCTCCATCTTGCAAATAGCAGTTTTGAACACAATCAGTGATCAAATATGGAGCTGCTTTCAACGTGTACTCTTCATACTCGGACCGCCTTGAACTAGCCATCTTATTTATTTAGATCTGGAATAGATAAAAGGTATTAATAAAAAAGAAAAATAAGTGTTTTAATCAGAAATTGCAATGTCGTTTTTTCATACAACCAAAATATCTTCCCAATTCTGCAAATATGATAATAGTATAGATTAAAATTAGAGCTAATATACTATTAATAAATAATTTTTACAAATAGTTTTTATAATTTTACGCTCTTCAATTGTCTTGAATATGATTTTGGTGTTGCTGTTATGACGGCAGGCATACAATCTACTTCGATTGTTCTTACTATATTTCAATTCTATTTGCCGCTATAAAACCTAGATGGTAGCAAAAACAGTTTCGAAACAAAAATTTACGAAACCTGTTAACTCTTCGACTTGGTTCAGGTCAAACCCGATGCTGAAAACACGTGGTTAGTTATAACCACTAGTGTAGGTAAATACATGTGTAATCATCGTCAACGCATGTAAAAAATACGTTTCAAAAGTGATGAATGTTTATGATGTTTAATAGATATACCTATTTATGATTATTACATATTTCGCGTTATTTAAAAGACGATTGGGGAAAGTTCAGTACATGGTATAATTACTACAAGGTATGCTCGTGCGCAGGGATTTTGTGACGTCATAGAATGAGTGTATAGTATTTACCATGACTATTTAGAGGAAAAGGGCCTCTAAAGTTATACTTTTTCGATAGATATAAATATATGACAAGTTATTTCAATCCATGGTGTAATTAATTGCCTGAGACTATTTATTATAGAAAATAATATTTTTTTAACCAAATGAAAAATGATTCAATTTATTAATGTTCACTTATTAACATTTATGTTTATTAAATTTTATTTAGCATTTTTCTGATTCCTTAATTTTGCCTAAATAAATGAGAAGAAACTATGATAAGATACTTTCAAAATGAATTGGCTTGTGACATTTATGACGTCACAGGAGGGGCTGTGCAGAAGAATCTCAATTCGTCTCTTTTGCAGTCATACCTTGTCGAGTTATTTATACCATGGTTTGGTATAATATGTACTTAGATAATAATTAATTTAATTTCAATTTAGTAGTGTGTCTAAAGTTTTCTTCGGAACCAAATGTCGTATATGTGAGCCATATCTAAGGCCATATATGTATGTGAGCCATATCTAAGGCCATATATTTATGTGAGCCATATCTAAGGCCATATATCTTAAGACCTATCCAAAGCCATTACCTGACCTAGTAGTTGAAAACCATAACACTAGCGCTATCCTATAAAACTAAAAGTAGTGATAAAAAAATGATAAACATTGTCAAACCTTAAACTTCTCCGTCTATATTTTCTGGGTCTCTGATTTTAAAAGCATATTGTCACCAAGGCTAATGTACTACCTTGATTGTCACGTTACCTCAGACTTAGAACACATGCATACACGGCTATGCTTAATCACAATCCAATTTCTGTATATGTACCACGTGTGGACTTTTGAACTAACATTAAATTGTTCTACTTTGCTATGATAAAGTAAATAAAAATGATGTCTAAAATAAAATTGTATTTTATTTAAGATGTATTTTTTTCAGTGTTACAAATTTATTGATTAAATGACATATATTATATCACATAATTCATATGTTATCTTTGAGTCAGAGTAAAAAATATTCCCACTTCTAGACAATATACGTAGTAGGTATATATTAGGGAAAATATACATAGGTAGGTAGGTACTATTTCGAGAAAAGGAAAAAAAAATATGGTAGGAAATGTATGTATACTCATAGAGATAAAAACATATATACTTCAAAGATGGTATTGTAATGTATATAGTATTTGAAAACGGATTTAATCATTTAAATATATTTAAGTTTCGGTCAATTTGTCAGATAATATGAAACAGATAATAGTATGAAATCTAGATATATTAATATTAAATTTTCAAATAATTAAAAAAAAATACATTTTTAGAAGACATATGTTTTTTATTTACTCATTATTATAATAATTAATTTCTTTACGGTAAATATCACATTAGACGGTACTGTCGTACAAATGGGTCACTGTACTATCTTGACATTTACTTTTTATCCCGATGGTACTTCCTAACAGTTCCGTGAGTGAGTTTGTTGGTGAATGGCGTGCCCAAGGATTCATCCTAGGGATGCCACGCGATTTCCATGAAGGATATAGGGTAAATTACGAGTTATCGGACAGTTACACATTTCCGATCAGTTGAGAAATGAGTATTTAACATTGTTATTGATTCTTTATTTCATTGATATCCATGGTAACTGTAGAAATATATATTAATTTAATAAGGAATGATTTTGTCCTGTGAACGATGCCATAACAACGGCATATAGACTTCAATAGTCAGAATTGGTATAACAATGACAATCCATAAACACATATCAATAATAAACCATAAAAAGGGTACTCACGACACTAAATTCTTCTTAGTCCAATAACTGTAAAATTCAACGTCCAATGGTCACTCTTGGATTTGTTTTCTTTCACCTGAAGCACAGGACACTGTTCCTTAACCAACCGCTTCTGGAAGCTGCGAACATAGCACTGAATGATTCTGGCTGGAAGAACAATAATTTATACTCCAGCGAAGCTCCGCCCACATGCGTGGGTCCAGGCCTCACTACAGAGAATAACAAATGTAGCGCCAATGGGGGAGTTTGGTGTTCATGACGTCATCAGAGCAACAGACTAAAATAGAAATTTAGACTCTTGGAAATTAAAAAATTGAATTTATATTACTTCTCAACTAAAATAATGATAGCTTATCAATTTGTGTAATTTTATTTACGTTAATGATCTTTTTTAAGTTTTGCTGTGATGACGTCACATAGACAACAAAATCACATTGCCAATACTGTGCGTGTGCAACATGCTTTTTCCAGCTACCACGCCTTCTAGCACCGAATTCTTTTTTTATCTGGCACTTCATTGAGCGAAACTTAAAGGCATTTAACTGATTAAAAGCCTTTTCATATACAGTGCATTTTCTCTATATTGAAATCCTGTATAGTGAACCATCCTGAGTAGTAATGAAGTAACCTATATAGTAAACATGGCCATCAGTTTTCCATGCGTATCTTGAGGTCCAATGTAGGGAAGCATTTTCTCACTATAGAGGTGTTCTATACTGTACTTTATATTAATACCATCTTTAGATTATCATTTGATTAGTACAATGTATCCATAGATTTTTATCTCAGTGTCTATACATACATTTCCTACCTTCTCGAAATAGTACCTCCTAGTTTCTACTACGTATGTTTTCTAGAGGTCCACCACGTGACTTTGACTGTTGGTTAACCGGCACACGAGTGAACTTTGAATTACTATTTAATAGTCGAATAAGTAGGTAGAAATGGTCTTAGACATTGAGTAGTTAATGGATATATATTATAATATCTGAATAAATCTCTGTAATAAAAATTAGATTCGTATCTCATTTCCATCTTTGATAATAAATATACATATATATGCAAACAACACTAACATGAAATTCTGTATTGAAACAATATTTCATTTAAATATTTATTTTAAAAGGTATATTTACAGATTAAGCAACAGTAAAATCAGTATTTTTTCCCATAAGAGTTATATCAGGTTGGTGACAATATGCTTATAAAATCATAGCTCCTGAAAATATTACAGACGGAGAGAAAGAATTAAAGAGTATTGAATGGTTCTTAATTAAATTAAATACTATATACTTTATACCGCTGGTTTAATTTTCCCGTCTATAATATTTTCAGGATCTATAATTTTAAAAGCATATTGTCACAGAGCCAGTCTTGTAATACACATACGCTGAATGATAATCCAATTCTGTCCTAAGGTCCACGTGTGGTGACCTGCACTAACTTTAAATTAATTTTCTGTAATAAAGAAAAAATATTTAAACAATAAATGTATTTTATTCACAAAGTATTTATTTCAGTTTTACAAATATATTAAAGTGATTAAGTGACATAATTCTATTTTACATATATGATCTCACTTCGATTATAGGGTACAAGTTATGAGTTGTTGTACCTTTCCACATTTACGATCATTTAAGAAAGAATATAAAATAGTTATTATTTATCTCAGGGTATATGTCTTTTATCACATGATCGGAAATGTGTAACCGTACGATAATTCAGAACTTTCCCTAAATGAGAATAGAAAACACATCAAATATGTAATATACTTATGTCAATTAATAAAATGAATATATATGTAACACTGAAAAAATACATCGAAAATAAAATACTTTAATATTTTAGACATAATATATATATTTTTTATTATAGCAAATTACAATAATTTTATGTTAGTGCCAGTCACGTGGACGCTACCCAATCAGAAAATTAAGGTTGGCAGAAAAGCCATTATGGTCGGGCTGCCGTACCCAATATGGTTGCCAATATAGGTGCCAAAAGTCCGCTTTGCCAACCATAATTACGGTTGGTAAGCCAACCATACGCCGCCTATATATGAGTGACGAGCCAACCATACTCCGCCTATACATACATAGGCGGGGTATGGTTGGCTCACCAACCATAATTATAGTTGGCTAACCAACCATAATTATGGTCGGCAAAGCGGACTTTTGGCACCTATATTGCCAACCATATTGGGTACGGCAGCCCGACCATAATGGCTTTTCTGCCAACCTTAATTTTTTTGGGTTGGGTATTGGATTAAATGAAAATATATAAAGTATTATTTATTAAGAGGATATTAAAAGCTGTGAAATAATATTTACAAAGATATATTTAACACATGAAATATAGCTGCTAATTATAGGGAATAGATGTTTTATGAAATGCCACAAAAATAGACATCCATGGGTTAGACTTAAGACCTACACAGTCAGTCAGCTTACCCATGGATAAGAGACCTACACAGTCAGTCTGCTTACCCATGGATAAGAGACCTACACAGTCAGTCTGCTTACCCATGGATAAGAGATCTACACAGTCAATCTGCTTACCCATGGATAAGAGACCTACACAGTCAGTCTGCTTACCCATGGATAAGAGACCTACACAGTCAGTCTGCTTACCCATGGATAAGAGACCTACACAGTCAGTCTGCTTACCCATGGATAAGAGACCTACACAGTCAGTCTGCTTACCCATGGATAAGAGACCTACACAGTCAGTCTGCTTACCCATGGATAAGAGACCTACACAGTCAGTCTGCTTACCCATGGATAAGAGACCTACACAGTCAGTCTGCTTACCCATGGATAAGAGATCTACACAGTCAATCTGCTTACCCATGGATAAGAGACCTACACAGTCAGTCTGCTTACCCATGGATAAGAGACCTACACAGTCAGTCTGCTTATCCATGGATAAGAGACCTACACTGTCAGTCTGCTTACCCAACGACATAGCAAGGCAGAAGGAAGAGGAAAGATACAAAGGAAAGCTAGAGAAAAAAAGAGACGCTAAATTAAAAAAACTACAATATAACAAAAAGAAGGCCTACCCAGAAGATAGCATGGTGATAACAAGTTGGGTGACCGGCAAAAATGTTTACAATCAGACCCCCGCCCTCAACCACATAAAAAAGGTACAATATTCTACATGAGATTTGAAAAGCCTACCAACAACCTAGTATCATAACTGAATTTCAACCTGCTACTTACATATAAATTATACATATTATGTAAAGTCACTTCAGAAAAAATGGTAGGTAGAGCTGTAAAGAATCCTACCATGTACCTAACTAGGGGAGAAGTTAGCTACATGGACAAAACAGAGTTCTAACAATACCATCAGGGTATCCACCGTGACACAGAGTGAATTGCACTGACATCACCAGAGTGAATTGCAGTCACAGCATCAGAGTGAATTGCAGTGGCAGCACCAGAGTGAATTACAGTGGCAGCACCAGAGTGAATTGCAGTCACATCACCAGAGTGAATTACAGTCACAGCACCAGAGTGAATTGCAGATTCAGGAACAAGAGAAGAAGCTGAAATAAGATTGTCAGATGAAAAACAATATTTCAATACAGGAATATGTTCAATTAATTTTGCTAATTACAAAAAATGTCATAGTTTGTAATCATTTTGGAAATGTTGTGTTACATAGCTGGCAAGAAAATTTATTAAGTGTATTTATTTATTCATCTATTTATTTATTAGGTGTAAAATGAAAATTTTATAGATTAGCTATTCGGCCTATATAGGCAAATTTTCATTTCGTTTGTAGTTCTCAATAAAAATTAGTTCATTCGAGAACTTACATTGTAGTGTACACATTCAACTTCCTGCCACCTTCCCAATCATAAACTCCTGATCGGCGTGGATTTATTTTTCTTCTTTAGAAGATGCATATGTGTGTAGATTTGATAGTACCTGGAAAGTGCAATACATAATTTGAAAAACGTCAATTCTTATTACTGATATCTGTGTAAAATATTTGAACAATCACATACTTTAGAAGTTTAGATGGACAAATAAGTTGGTAACATTCATTCATACTAACCTAACACAATTAATCTGAAGATTAATTTACTACAGGAAATTCTCCATTTTCCAAACCCAGTCAGAGAGAATTGGAGGGCCAGTCTTTCAGGCATTGTTTTTTCCATCAGTTATCTCTCAATGATTTGCAGTGACCCAGACTTTAAAAGGAATAAGATTGAGAATAGAGATCTGAAAAAGATAAATGGTATGATTATCTCATGCCTAGATAATATTTATGTTATTAGCTATTTCATGGAATCCAATTTGTTTTTAATTAATAAGTACCTACCAGAGAGCTGTTTTTAGACAAACTGTCTAACTCTTCCACAGGGTTGGCAGGTATGAAGATTTTGGATGAACCATCCATTTTTCCAATTTGGCAACATTGGTTTTAAACTGAACAATTTCCTCATTGTACCACCATTCACAACTTGAATCACTGTAAAGAAAATATTTTGAATTAAATTACATAAAATTGTCATAACTATTTCCATACCAATAGCATGGGATTCAAAATTTATTTGTATCTAGCTATTCAATAAATAAATAGTTATTTTAATTTATCTTTGAAAGAATTGCAATGTATTATTAATTAATAAACCATAGAAATGTATTAACATTTACAAGAAAATTTAGAAAAAGAGTTACTGTTAACACTTGAAAGTTTCTGGAGTCTGGCTATTTTGTAAAGAATTTGTAATAATTTGATTCTCTTGCATAAATTTATCTTTTTTTTTAAAGAATTAGAAAAACAAATGGCCAAATGAAATATTATGGATCAAGAACTCTCCATTTTAATAATTATCTCCAAATAAGAAAAAATTTCTTTCCCATAAATCCAATTATTATGATTTCTCTCCAAAATAACATAGCAGTATAGGAGAAAATAATATGCAATTAAGGGCCCAAAATGATTGTCAAACTCTTCAGGAAAATAATGAGCAAGCCATGCTTTATTGTTACCTGGAAAAAATGCTGTTTAAAAGCAGTTACAACTGCAGAGCCAGGCTGACTGAGTGTTTCTTATGTCAGCAATTTGAAATATCACTTTTCTTGGTGAACTTACCATAGCTTCATAGGCAGCGGAGCCAAACTAGTTAGGTAACAACAATACCAAGGATGAAATTCAAAATTATAAACTAAAAGTTGCACACATAGGAAATGCTAGGTACTTGAGTATACCTATGTCATTACTCACCAATATTAAAATATATTGGCGAGTTTGTAACTTTGTGGCCACTTTGCATAATGCGTCTTCTGACTCGCAGAGATTTTATGTCGAGAGAGTTAGAACTTAAGTAGGTACTTTCATGCTCTCCGTAGCAGATTCAGAATCTCCCTTAGCTAAATTAAATTAATTAATGGTAACTGATAATTAGGTAGGACCTGGTAGGTATTATGCCATGTTTCAGAGGCTGGAAAATTGTAAGCCAACTTTGGAGCCAAAATTTCACAAAAATTCTGAGCAAAGCCAATTTGGCTCATATTTTAAGATTTCAAGCCTCAAGCCAAAATTAACATGGAAACATAGGAATTAATTCAAAATTTTAAGCCAATTAGACATACTTATATGAGTTTTCACCTTTAAAAATCTAAGCCAATTAATTGAATAATTTGCTTTAACTTACATAGGAGATGGTTTGAGAGTTTATGAACCAAACTAGGTACCTACCTACCTATTTTACTTAGAGCTTAGAGGAAGTGAAGAGAAGTTAAACTAATTAGGTAGTTAGGATGAAGTGCCTAACTAGTTAAATTCTGGCACACTAGCTACTAGGTAATTCAATGACAGTACCTAACGGCTAACTGCGGCCTCAAAGGTAAACATCATAGCTTCAAATTAATATTAGGTATCATTTATATTAGGTACCTAATAATTTATTGCATTTGCCAAATTGCCAGTAGTTAGGCTGTATAGCCTACCTATAGGCTATAGCTATTGCACATCTTTTGGTTTAAATGGTATGTAACATTTCAATGAAAATTTGATTCAGAAGGTTTTAGAAACTTTCTTGAGAGAGTCGCAATCTGAAATTAAAGGGGACCCTAGTATCTAGGTTTTTTATTTGCCCTAGTTAAAATAAGTAGGTAGGTACTTCCTACCTTCCAAGTTAGCTGTTAGCCTGTTACTAACCGACCAATATTCTGCTGTAAATTCAATGAAATTGACAGATATCTAGTACCTACCTTTAAAAGATACACCTGGATGCTTAACTAAAGCAACTTAAGAAAACTTACCGTTAACAACAGTTTCTTCTTCCATAAGGTACCTAGCCTAACTTAGCTTCGTTTTCAATATTTGCTCAAACAGTTCAATAATTAGATGATTGATCGAAGATTACCTAGTTAAAAAGCTATGTATTTGCACCATTCCTAGTCAGGAATCAGGATTCCTCAAACCTGGAAAGCTTTGGCTTGCGAGAATTTGCAACGTCACTGCAATCAGGCTGCCAACACCGAACAGGGCTACCAACATCATATTTTTATTTTGAAAAAGGAAACTATATAACAGAAAAATAATTAACCAAGTAGCTACGTAATAAGAGCAATTATCAGTAATGTAAATCTGACAGTTTTATTTTTCATATGATCAATATTGGCATATGATCATCAACTGTACCTAATTTTCTTATTTTCAGAATAAAATAATTGGTAAGAGGCCACCTAAATTATTCAATGTCTTGATGAAGAATAATACCACCACCCAGCTAATTAATTAGCTGATATGTGGAGGGTTCTCAAACTTCATATAATTTCAATTATCATACTTATAGGTATTTAAAGTGGTAAGAAAAAGTGAGATGGTTGATCAGTTCCTATCGGGCATAGATATGAGTGACTGACTTGGTTATTCGTATGCATCATGCATGCATGGGTGTGTAAATGCGGCTAGATAACAATTTAATCGTATATTGAAAAATTATGTAAGATTTGTTTTTCGTTCGTAGTTCCATCTACGAGGCATTAACTTCAATATTGAGACAAATTATTGCCGAAATGATAAATTTAAATTTTAAAATAGGATTAATCTAAATTAAAATTAATTTGAAATATCCGTTTTAAGCAAATTAATCGACACATTAATTAACACATCCAAATAAACAGAATACAATGAAATACGCAATTTCTTAATCAATATATTATATATGTTATAAATGAAAATTATGAAATTATCGATTTGGAAAATTTAGAAATAGCCATATCATCGAAACATGAAATTAATTTATCAAAAATTTACAATGTGAAATTATTGCTTCAATTTCGCGTTACTAGTTTATGCTTCCTGAATTATTATGGTATAAATATTGCATAAAGTTCTTAATACATAATGCTTATAAATTTAAGTGCCTATATAGTTAAATCAATAAACATGCTTGCTTGATTGGTATATAGGTACTCTGCAGCCAAGCTATAGGGAGATATGCTCAAAATATTCATGTGTAACAGTTATAGAAAGTGGTACCTATGTACTACAAAAAAAGTTTGGAATTGCGCTCAGAAGAGAATTACTATATTTCAAACTATAACAAACCTACTACTTCGATCTTACCTTGATATAGGTAGGTATAGTATATTGTATGCATATTCAAAATAATGTAAAATATATATTTTCAACTATAAGCGGGAAGCGCAACTGTACCTATTATGGTTGATTATGGTTGCGATGCCGCTTATATTTTCTTGGGCGGGGATGCCGCTCATAATCTCCTATAATATTTATGATTTATTTTATAGGCGGGCAGTCCGATTATATTATGGTCGATTTATGGTTGCAGATCCCGCCTATATTTTATGAGCGAGGATGCCGCTCATAATCACCTATATTCTTTGAATTGGCGGGGATGCCGCTCATAATCTCCTATAATATAACCTCGCCAACCATAGCCACTCATAATACAACCTTATTTTTCTGACTGGGTACGACAGAATTGGATTGTCATTCTGCGTATGAGTAGGGTTGTGACAATATGCTTTTAAAATCACATATGTTAAGAATATCACAGAAATAGTATCATGAAATGGTATCGAATACTACATACTCTTCAATTCTTTCCGTCTATAATATTGTCACAATCCTAATATAACTCACATGGAAAAATGTACCTTTTGTACTGTTGATGGACGGTAAATAAATTCAAAAATAAATATTTATCTTACAAAATAATTGAACATTTCTACAGTAATGAAACTATTTCTGCATCATAGTTATGATTATATTATAAATTAATAGTTTTTGAAAATTAGATGGTGTACACACTAAATGGTTTCTACCAGTATGGTATGCAATCTGTGAGGTTTATGTGATCTGGTGATGCATTAGTATCTATATTCTAATATGATACATTTCCCGGGTAGATTCCTAGTTAACGTCCCTATTTCATTTAGGGACGTGAACTAGGAAGGGGGTAATTGGTTATTAATAATTTTCCTATAATGATAACCATTAAAAAACAAAAACAAGAGTATATAATTAATATATTTCAATTTGTATTTTCAAAACGATAGTCTTCAATTTGCTGAATTTAAATTTCAAATATTCCTTTTTGGTATTATTTGTATATGTAGCTAAAATACTAAATTTTCTGTCATTTAATATTTTTAGTGCAATATATTTTAATCACATGAAAGGTAATTAAATTTGAGAAAAATAAAAATAGAAATACTCCCATCCTAGTTCACGTCCCTAAATGAAATAGGGACGTGAACTAGGAATATACCAAATATCTTTATATAAAGTTGGTACATGCTACTAAAATTATATGAATATAACGTAAAATAGGCAGTTAATATATAGCTTCAATGATTTTTATTTTATTTTTTTCTTTGAATGCATTGTGACAACATCGGACAATAAATCAATGAATGTTGGTTTGATAAACATCTCCAACAGTTCGCTACAAACGATCACATGGTTCTATGTTTTCTTTATCTTCCAGCAATCCGTAACTCTTCAAAAACTCTACTGCTTCTATTTCAATTACTTGTAGAAATCTTCACTTTACTTCTTGAAAGGGGAACAAGAAACGTGATTTTGACTGTTGACATTATATATCTTTAAATATATATATCTTGCTACCCAATCAGAAAATTAAGGTTGGCTAAAAATCCTTCATGGTCGATCGGGCTGCTTACCCAATATGGTTGGCAATATAGGTGCCAATAGTCTGCTTTGCCAACCAAAATTATGGTTGGCAAGTCAACCATATACCGCCTATACTTAAGATGGTACACGAGTGAACTTTGAATTACAAGTTAACAGTGGGGTAAATAGGTAGAAATGATCAATAAATATATATTATAATATCTGTATAAATCTTGGTAATAAAAATTAAATTCTTATCTCATTTCCATCTTTGATAGTAAATATACATATTTACTGCTAACAAAATAAACAAGAAATTCTGTATTAGGACTTTCAACAGTATAAAATATGTATATTTTCCCATATATGAGTTATATCAGGGTTGTGCATATATGCTTTTAAAATAATAGATCCTGAAAGAACTATAGACGGATAGAATTAAAGAGTATTGAATGGTTCTACACCAGCGGTATATAGTATTCGATACCATTTCATTTCCTCTAAGAATATCATAGACCAAATGAAATGGTATTTAATAATATAGACCGCTGGTTTAGAACCATTGAATGAAGTTTAATTCTCTCCGTCTGTAATATTTTCAGGATCTATATCACGAAAATGATCTATAAAATATAGATGTGTTTTTCTCAGTATTTTAAATATATTAATTTGATTAAGTGACATGATTAATTGATTATGTTACATAATTTATATATTTTCTTCACGTGAGAGCATAAAAAAAATTCTCATTTCGATTAGGGTAAGTTCTGAATTATCGTACGGCTCCACAAGTTCGATCATATTATAAAAAACCTGTTTATCATGGAGTCAAATAATAATTATTAAAGATATTTTGTATAAGATAATGTACTTGGTTTACTGTTTATTGGTAGGCATATTCATTTGAAAATGTATATCTATCCTAAAATGAAAATGAAGTTAGAATAGTCGTCATAATGTGCTGATATGACTCGTGCATAATAAGTATATATATACAAATAGTTTAAAATAAATATTCACATTTGCAAATGAATTAACCTACTAATTAATAATTAATAAACTTAGTACTAATTATATAACAATAATAAAATATAATAATAATTATCATATAATTCCATGATTGATACCTATTACAATTATTTCTCGTATCTAATGTTTGTTTTTATCTTGTCTTTTGTTATATGGTCGAAAATGTGAAACTGGTCGCTAACTCATCACTCACCCTATATATGTCTAGTAATTAGGTATGATAGGCTTTTATTTACAATTTTAACAATAAGCTTGCTCCCAGGGGCTCTATCTTAAAGATGTCTGTTGTGAATGGAACCCTAAACTGTTGTAATTTGTATTATGAATCTTCTTTATTTTATTTTTACCATGTTTATCATTTTTTTAACGCTACTTGCAGTTTTAGAGGATAGCGCTAGAGTTATGCTCTTCAACTACGAGGTCTTAGATTTTGTGTGAGGTAGACTCGTAGGCTTCATTTACTATCACCTCTTCATTATCCTTTTCCATCTGTGAGTAAATAAATTAATTGACTAAAATTCTACCCTTCGTATTGCGTGGTCTACCATAAATGATACAATTAAAAGTACATAAAATTAAACCAGATTTTTTTTCAAATTATACATACATATCTGAATACCTCTTACTATCGAAAGAGAGAGGACTTTCCCGCACATTCGCACTTTCTTCCTTTATTTATTTTGAAGATAGCAGGAATCATCGGTACGAAAAAAAAAAAAAAAATCATAATTATCTATTTTTTTCTTACAAAATGTGGAACCGTCGGAATTTGGAACTCTTGTAAATAATCTAATGAATAGGACAGTCTGTTTCTATTCATTCAGTTCTATAGTTTCTATCCATTCAGTTCTATAGTTTCTATTCATTTAGTTCTATAGTTTCTATTCATTCAGTTCTATAGTTTCTATTTATTCAGTTCTATAGTTTCTATTCATTCAGTTCTATAGTTTCTATTCATTTAGTTCTATAGTTTCTATTCATTCAGTTCTATAGTTTCTATTTATTCAGTTCTATAGTTTCTATTCATTTAGTTCTATAGTTTCTATTCATTCAGTTCTATAGTTTCTATTTATTCAGTTCTATAGTTTCTATTCATTCAGTTCTATAGTTTCTATTTATTCAGTTCTATAGTTTCTATTCATTTAGTATTATAGTTTCTATTCATTCAGTTCTATAGTTTCTATTCATTTAGTTCTATAGTTTCTATTCATTCAGTTCTATAGTTTCTATTTATTCAGTTCTATAGTTTCTATTCATTCAGTTCTATAGTTTCTATTCATTTAGTATTATAGTTTCTATTCATTCAGTTCTATAGTTTCTATTCATTTAGTTCTATAGTTTCTATTCATTCAGTTCTATAGTTTCTATTTATTCAGTTCTATAGTTTCTATTCATTCAGTTCTATAGTTTCTATTTATTCAGTTCTATAGTTTCTATTCATTTAGTATTATAGTTTCTATTCATTCAGTTCTATAGTTTCTATTCATTTAGTTCTATAGTTTCTATTCATTCAGTTCTATAGTTTCTATTTATTCAGTTCTATAGTTTCTATTCATTCAGTTCTATAGTTTCTATTCATTCAGTTCTATAGTTTCTATTCATTCAGTTCTATAGTTTCTATTCATTCAGTTCTATAGTTTCTATTCATTCAGTTCTATAGTTTCTATTCATTCAGTTCTATAGTTTCTATTTATTCAGTTCTATAGTTTCTATTCATTCAGTTCTATAGTTTCTATTCATTCAGTTCTATAGTTTCTATTCATTCAGTTCTATAGTTTCTATTCATTCAGTTCTATAGTTTCTATTCATTCAGTTCTATAGTTTCTATTCATTTAGTTCTATAGTTTCTATTCATTCAGTTCTATAGTTTCTATTTATTCAGTTCTATAGTTTCTATTCATTTAGTTCTATAGTTTCTATTCATTTAGTATTATAGTTTCTATTCATTCAGTTCTATAGTTTCTATTCATTCAGTTCTATAGTTTCTATTCATTCAGTTCTATAGTTTCTATTCATTCAGTTCTATAGTTTCTATTTATTCAGTTCTATAGTTTCTATTCATTCAGTTCTATAGTTTCTATTCATTCAGTTCTATAGTTTCTATTCATTCAGTTCTATAGTTTCTATTCATTTAGTTCTATAGTTTCTATTCATTTAGTATTATAGTTTCTATTCATTCAGTTCTATAGTTTCTATTCATTCAGTTCTATAGTTTCTATTCATTCAGTTCTATAGTTTCTATTCATTCAGTTCTATAGTTTCTATTCATTCAGTTCTATAGTTTCTATTCATTCAGTTCTATAGTTTCTATTCATTCAGTTCTATAGTTTCTATTTATTCAGTTCTATAGTTTCTATTCATTCAGTTCTATAGTTTCTATTCATTCAGTTCTATAGTTTCTATTCATTCAGTTCTATAGTTTCTATTCATTCAGTTCTATAGTTTCTATTCATTCAGTTCTATAGTTTCTATTCATTTAGTTCTATAGTTTCTATTCATTCAGTTCTATAGTTTCTATTTATTCAGTTCTATAGTTTCTATTCATTTAGTTCTATAGTTTCTATTCATTTAGTATTATAGTTTCTATTCATTCAGTTCTATAGTTTCTATTCATTCAGTTCTATAGTTTCTATTCATTCAGTTCTATAGTTTCTATTCATTCAGTTCTATAGTTTCTATTTATTCAGTTCTATAGTTTCTATTCATTCAGTTCTATAGTTTCTATTCATTCAGTTCTATAGTTTCTATTCATTCAGTTCTATAGTTTCTATTCATTTAGTTCTATAGTTTCTATTCATTTAGTATTATAGTTTCTATTCATTCAGTTCTATAGTTTCTATTCATTCAGTTCTATAGTTTCTATTCATTTAGTTCTATAGTTTCTATTCATTTAGTTCTATAGTTTCTATTCATTTAGTATTATAGTTTCTATTCATTCAGTTCTATAGTTTCTATTCATTCAGTTCTATAGTTTCTATTCATTTAGTTCTATAGTTTCTATTCATTCAGTTCTATAGTTTCTATTCATTTAGTTCCAGTTTCTATTCATTTAGTTCTATAGTTTCTATTCATTCAGTTCTATAGTTTCTATTCATTCAGTTCTATAGTTTCTATTCATTCAGTTCTATAGTTTCTATTCATTTAGTTCTATAGTTTCTATTCATTCAGTTCTATAGTTTCTATTCATTTAGTTCTATAGTTTCTTTTCATTCAGTTCTATAGTTTCTATTCATTCAGTTCTATAGTTTCTATTCATTTAGTTCTATAGTTTCTATTCATTCAGTTCTATAGTTTCTATTCATTTAGTTCTATAGTTTCTATTCATTCAGTTCTATAGTTTCTATTCATTTAGTTCTATAGTTTCTATTCATTCAGTTCTATAGTTTCTATTCATTCAGTTCTATAGTTTCTATTCATTTAGTTCTATAGTTTCTATTCATTCAGTTCTATAGTTTCTATTCATTTAGTTCTATAGTTTCAATTCATTCAGTTCTATAGTTTCTATTCATTCAGTTCTATAGTTTCTATTCATTCAGTTCTATAGTTTCTATTCATTTAGTTCTATAGTTTCTATTCATTCAGTTCTATAGTTTCTATTCATTTAGTTCTATAGTTTCTATTCATTCAGTTCTATAGTTTCTATTCATTTAGTTCTATAGTTTCTATTCATTTAGTATTATAGTTTCTATTCATTCAGTTCTATAGTTTCTATTCATTTAGTTCTATAGTTTCTATTCATTTAGTTCTATAGTTTCTATTCATTTAGTTCTATAGTTTCTATTCATTTAGTTCTATAGTTTCTATTCATTCAGTTCTATAGTTTCTATTCATTCAGTTCTATAGTTTCTTTTCATTCAGTTCTATAGTTTCTATTCATTCAGTTCTATAGTTTCTATTCATTTAGTTCTATAGTTTCTATTCATTCAGTTCTATAGTTTCTATTCATTCAGTTCTATAGTTTCTATTCATTTAGTTCTATAGTTTCTATTCATTCAGTTCTATAGTTTCTATTCATTTAGTTCTATAGTTTCTATTCATTTAGTTCTATAGTTTCTATTCATTCAGTTCTATAGTTTCTATTCATTCAGTTCTATAGTTTCTATTCATTCAGTTCTATAGTTTCTATTCATTCAGTTCTATAGTTTCTATTCATTCAGTTCTATAGTTTCTATTCATTCAGTTCTATTGTTTCTATTCATTCAGTTCTATAGTTTCTATTCATTCAGCTCTATAGTTTCTATTCATTCAGTTCTATAGTTTCTATTCATTCAGTTCTATAGTTTCTATTCATTTAGTTCTATAGTTTCTATTCATTCAGTTCTATAGTTTCTATTCATTCAGTTCTATAGTTTCTATTCATTTAGTTCTATAGTTTCTATTCATTCAGTTCTATAGTTTCTATTCATTCAGTTCTATAGTTTCTATTCATTCAGTTCTATAGTTTCTATTCATTCAGTTCTATAGTTTCTATTCATTCAGTTCTATAGTTTCTATTCATTCAGTTCTATAGTTTCTATTCATTCAGTTCTATAGTTTCTATTCATTTAGTTCTATAGTTTCTATTCATTCAGTTCTATAGTTTCTATTCATTTAGTTCTATAGTTTGTATTCATTCAGTTCTATAGTTTCTATTCATTCAGTTCTATAGTTTCTATTCATTTAGTTCTATAGTTTCTATTCATTCAGTTCTATAGTTTCTATTCATTCAGTTCTATAGTTTCTATTCATTCAGTTCTATAGTTTCTATTCATTTAGTTCTATAGTTTCTATTCATTCAGTTCTATAGTTTCTATTCATTTAGTTCTATAGTTTCTATTCATTTAGTTCTATAGTTTCTATTCATTCAGTTCTATAGTTTCTATTCATTCAGTTCTATAGTTTCTATTCATTCAGTTCTATAGTTTCTATTCATTTAGTTCTATAGTTTCTATTCATTCAGTTCTATATTCAGTTCTATAGTTTCTATTCATTTAGTTCTATAGTTTCTATTCATTTAGTTCTATAGTTTCTATTCATTCAGTTCTATAGTTTCTATTCATTCAGTTCTATAGTTTCTATTCATTCAGTTCTATAGTTTCTATTCATTCAGTTCTATAGTTTCTATTCATTCAGTTCTATAGTTTCTATTCATTCAGTTCTATTGTTTCTATTCATTCAGTTCTATAGTTTCTATTCATTCAGTTCTATAGTTTCTATTCATTCAGTTCTATAGTTTCTATTCATTCAGTTCTATAGTTTCTATTCATTTAGTTCTATAGTTTTCTATTCATTCAGTTCTATAGTTTCTATTCATTCAGTTCTATAGTTTCTATTCATTTAGTTCTATAGTTTCTATTCATTCAGTTCTATAGTTTTCTATTCATTCAGTTTCTATAGTTTCTATTCATTCAGTTCTATAGTTTCTATTCATTCAGTTCTATAGTTTCTATTCATTCAGTTCTATAGTTTCTATTCATTCAGTTCTATAGTTTCTATTCATTCAGTTCCTATAGTTTCTATTCATTTAGTTCTATAGTTTCTATTCATTCAGTTCTATAGTTTCTATTCATTTAGTTCTATAGTTTCTATTCATTCAGTTCTATAGTTTCTATTCATTCAGTTCTATAGTTTCTATTCATTTAGTTCTATAGTTTCTATTCATTCAGTTCTATAGTTTCTATTCATTCAGTTCTATAGTTTCTATTCATTCAGTTCTATAGTTTCTATTCATTTAGTTCTATAGTTTCTATTCATTCAGTTCTATAGTTTCTATTCATTTAGTTCTATAGTTTCTATTCATTTAGTTCTATAGTTTCTATTCATTCAGTTCTATAGTTTCTATTCATTCAGTTCTATAGTTTCTATTCATTTAGTTCTATAGTTTCTATTCATTTAGTTCTATAGTTTCTATTCATTCAGTTCTATAGTTTCTATTCATTTAGTTCTATAGTTTCTATTCATTTAGTATTATAGTTTCTATTCATTCAGTTCTATAGTTTCTATTCATTTAGTATTATAGTTTC
Organism: Caprella mutica; assembly: GCA_947561585.1. NCBI lineage: Eukaryota > Metazoa > Arthropoda > Malacostraca > Amphipoda > Caprellidae > Caprella > Caprella mutica. Next base: position 691 of record CANNZV010005823.1, on the reverse strand, counting down.
TATTCATTCAGTTCTATAGTTTCTATTCATTCAGTTCTATAGTTTCTATTCATTCAGTTCTATAGTTTCTATTCATTTAGTTCTATAGTTTCTATTCATTTAGTACTATAGTTTCTATTCATTCAGTTCTATAGTTTCTATTCATTTAGTATTATAGTTTCTATTCATTCAGTTCTATAGTTTCTATTCATTTCAGTTCTATAGTTTCTATTCATTCAGTTCTATAGTTTCTATTCATTTAGTTCTATAGTTTCTATTCATTTAGTTCTATAGTTTCTATTCATTCAGTTCTATAGTTTCTATTCATTCAGTTCTATAGTTTCTATTCATTTCAGTTCTATAGTTTCTATTCATTCAGTTCTATAGTTTCTATTCATTTCAGTTCTATAGTTTCTATTCATTTAGTTCTATAGTTTCTATTCATTTAGTTTCTATAGTTTCTATTCATTCAGTTCTATAGTTTCTATTCATTTAGTTCTATAGTTTCTATTCATTAGTTCTATAGTTTCTATTCATTCAGTTCTATAGTTTCTTTCATTTAGTTCTATAGTTTCTATTCATTTAGTTCTATAGTTTCTATTCATTCTGTTCTATAGTTTCTATTCATTTAGTACTTATGTTTTCTATTCATTCAGTTCTATAGTAACTATTCATCAGTTCTATAGTTTCTATTCATTCAGTTCTATAGTTT
>CANNZV010005822.1:0-23137 GCA_947561585.1 Caprella mutica | reverse complement strand
CGCTTCGATTGCCGACAGGTATCCCTCTAGGATACCCATAACTGTATCGCCTGAAGAAAGTGCCTTTCTTACATCAGCATACGTTCGCAACATTGTAAACGTGTTTATGATTTTTTCTCTTCAGAATCTTCTTCTGGCTTAGCAGAAGCGTCCTTGAATTCTTTAACTCCTTTACCAAGTCCCTTCATTAATTCTGGAATCTTTTTTCCACCGAATAAAAGAAGAGCTACAACTAAAATTGCGATTACTTGCCAAGGGCCGAATACTCCTAGTATCATCTTTTCGTTTTTAATATTATTATAAAAATAACAAATAAGGTTTTAAGACATGTTCAAGCAACATCCAAAAGATGTTAACGTAGCTAGATTATAATTTTCTAGCTACCTCAACTTGTTCGTATGCCTCAATAACATCACCTTCTTTAATGTCGTTATATTTCTCAATGTTAAGACCACATTCGTAGTTGTTCTTAACCTCTTTCACGTCATCTTTGAAACGTTTAAGAGATCCTAAAGTACCTTCATGAACAACAATTCCATCACGAATAATACGGATTTTAGAACTACGTTGATTAATCCATCTGTTACGAAACATCCAGCGATAGTACCAACTTTAGAAATATTAAATGTTTCTCTAATTTCTGCAGTACCAATGATTTTTTTCTTCAATATCTGGAGAAAGCATTCCTTCCATCGCAGCTTTGATTTCATCAATCGCTTTGTAGATTACAGAATACAATCTAATATCAATTTGTTCCGTTTCAGCCAGTTTTCTTGCTTGCATTGACGGTCTTACTTGGAATCCAAGGATAATCGCATCAGATGCAGAAGCTAAGTTAACATCAGCCTCAGAAATTGCACCTACACCTTTATGAATGATATTCACTTGAATTTCTTCAGTTGAAAGTCTTAATAAAGAATCAGAAAGTGCCTCGATAGATCCATCAACATCACCCTTAACAATTAAGTTCAACTCTTTAAAGTCTCCAATTGCAAGACGACGTCCGATCTCATCAAGTGTAATATGTTTCGTTGTACGTAAACCTTGTTCACGGTACAATTGTTCTCTTTTAACAGCAATAGACTTCGCTTCTTTCTCATCGTCTAAGACATGGAATGTATCACCTGCAGAAGGAGCTCCATTCACACCCAATACAGAGACTGGTTTAGATGGTCCAACTTCTGTTAAGCTTGTTCCATGCTCATCGTGCATTGCTTTAATCTTACCGTGGTTTCTACCAACTAAGATCGTGTCACCAATACGTAAAGTACCAGTTTCAACAAGCATGTTTGTAACGTAACCTTTACCGATATCTAAAGAAGATTCAATTACAGTTCCTTTCGCATTTCTGTCTGGATTTGCTTTAAGGTCTAATAATTCTGCTTCAAGTAAAATTTTCTCAAGTAGCTCATCAATATTCAAGTTCATCTTCGCAGAAATCTCTTGACATTGGTACTTACCTCCCCAATCCTCAACAAGGATGTTCATTTGAGAAAGTTGTTCTTTTACTTTATCAGGATTTGCACCTGGTCTATCAATCTTATTAATCGCGAATACCATAGGTACTTCTGCAGCTTGCGCGTGAGAAATAGCCTCTTTCGTTTGTGGCATTACATCATCATCCGCTGCAATAATAATTACGGCAACATCAGTAACTTGTGCACCACGAGCACGCATGGCTGTAAAGGCCTCGTGACCAGGAGTATCTAAGAATGTCATCATTCTGTTATCCTTAAGCGTTACACTGTATGCACCAATGTGCTGTGTAATTCCTCCGGCCTCACCTTCTACAACGTCGGCATCACGAATTCTATCAAGTAAAGAAGTCTTACCATGATCGACGTGACCCATTACCGTAATAATTGGTGGTCTTGGTTTAAGATCCTCTTCTTTATCTTCGATAACTGGAATAGCTTCTTGAACTTCCGCACTAACAAACTCAGCTTCGAATCCGAACTCTTCAGCAATAATCTGAATTGTTTCAGCATCTAAACGTTGGTTAATCGATGCGAAGATACCAAGAACATACAAGCAGAAATAACCTCAGTAGAACTTACATTCATCATCGTAGCCAACTCGGATACTGTAACGAACTCAGTTAACTTCAAGATTCTTTCTTGTAACTCTGCGTGTGCTTCTTCCTCTAATCTTTTAGCGGCAACATTTTCACGTTTCGCTTTTCTATTTTTAGCTCCTTTAGACTTTCCACCTTTATTAGACAGACGTGCTAAAGTATCCTTAATCTCTTTTGGATATCACGTTCTGTAATTTCCGGCTTAGGTGCTTTTGCTCCTTTTTTGTGTCCACCACGGTTGTTACCCTGGTTTCCTTTATTTTGATTCTGTGAGATTGTTGTTTGTTAACATCAACCTTACGAACACGTTTACGTTTTCTACGCTCTGCTTGAGATGGCCCTTTTGGCTTCTCTACAGGAAGAACAATTTTACCAACTACATTAGGTCCTGCTAACTTAGTTCGCTCTACACGAATAGTTTCAGTTTCCTTCGTTGGAACTGGCTCTTTTGGCTTCTCCTCTGTTTTTGGCTTCTCAGTAGCGGCAGGTTTTTCAACTTTCGCTTCTTTCTTAGGCTCTTCCTTTTTAGGTTCAGCTTTTGCCGGTTTCTTACTTTTATCAGGGCGCGTCTTAGTATTGATTTTGTCTAAATCAATTTTCCCAAGAATCTTCATTCCTGCTTTATCCTCTGATTCTTCAGCTTTAGGCTCTTCAACCTTAACTTCAGGAGTTTCTTCCACTTTAGGAGCTTCTTCAACCGCTTTTGGTTCTTCAACCACCTCTGGTGTTTCTTCCACTACTGGTTCAGGAGTTGGCTCTTCGGCAACTACAGGTTCCGCTCAGGAACCACTTCTGGTTCCGGTTCAACCACAGGTTCCGGCTTTGGAGCTTCTTCTTCTTTCTTGTCTCTTAAAGAAATTGTTTCTCTTTTTTCATGAGTAACAGATATCTTTTTAGACTGCTCTTTCAAACTTTGGTCCGCAGCAAATTCGGTACGTAACATGTCGTACTGTTCCGGTGCAAGCTTCGTGTTTGGGCTAGCATCTATTGATACCCCATTACTCTCAAGGAAATCAACAAGGGTCGACATCCCTACGTTCAATTCTCCTGCTGCTTTTCCTAATCTAATTGGTTTGGCCATAAAATTATGCGTCCTTAATTTACTTTTTAACTACGTTTTATTTACAAGACACGTAAATCTTGTGGTCTAAATATACTGTTTTGTGCTTGATTTACTCAAACTCAGCGTTCAGAATTTTAAACACTTCTTCAATCGTTTCTTCTTCAAGGTCTGTTCTCTTAACTAAATCTTCAACACCTAGATCTAACACAGACTTCGCTGTATCACAACCAATTGCTTTTAATTCATCCAAGATCCATCCATCGATTTCATCTGCAAATTCTTCTAAATCTACATCTTCAACATCAACTTCACCTTCTCTATAAACATCTAATTCATAACCTGTTAGTTTCCCTCCAAGTTTGATATTGTGTCCTCCTCTACCAATTGCTAAAGAAACTTGGTCTGGCTTAAGGTAAACCTTAGCTCTTCCTGTTTCCTCATTAATCTCGATAGTAGTAATTTTCGCGGGAGATAAAGCTCTTTGAATGAAAAGTTGAGGGTTTGTTGTAAAGTTAATTACGTCAATGTTCTCATTTTCAACTCACGAACAATTCCGTGAATACGAGACCCTTTCATACCAACACAAGCTCCAACTGGGTCAACTCTATCATCATAAGATTCTACAGCAACCTTAGCTCTTTCACCTGGCTCACGAACAATACGCTTAATCGTAATCAATCCATCAAACACTTCAGGAACCTCAAGTTCAAATAAACGCTCTAAGAATTCAGGAGCCGTTCTTGATAAGATAATTACTGGGCTACTATTTCTCATGTCAACTTTAGCAACAACTGCTCTAATTGATTCACCTTTCTTAAAGTAATCAGATGGAATTTGTTCAGACTTAGGAAGTAATAATTCATTCCCTTCATCATCGATAACCATAATCTCTTTCTTCCATACTTGGTAAACCTCACCAGTAACGATGTCACCGATACGCTCTTTGTATAGTTTGTATAAATGGTCTTTTTCAAGCTCCATAATACGAGAAATCAAGTTTTGACGTAAAGAAAGGATGTTTCTTCTTCCGAAGTCAACAAACTTAAACTCTTCAGTTACCTCTTCACCGATTTCAAAATCAGGTTCGATTTTAATTGCATCAGAGTAAGCGATTTCAATGTTTGAATCTTCTACCTCACCATCATCAACAATTTCTTTATTAATGAAGATCTGAACATCACCTTTATCAATATTTACAATGACATCGATGTGCTCATCAGTATCGAACTTCTTTTTAAGCATAGCACGAAACACGTCTTCTAATACGTGCTGCATTGTTTGCTTGTCGATGTTCTTTAACTCTTTAAATTCCGAAAACGAATCAACTAATTCTAAGCTATCCATAATTTTACTAATTATTGTGTTCTCGGTGCTTTTGCACCAGCCTTATTACTTAAATGAAATAACAATTTTTGTCTCAGCGACATTTTCCATTTTCAACACGTGGTCTTCAATGATTGTTTCTTTCTTCTTTTTTCCTTCTATTCTTTCTTTACGTGTTGTTTGTATTGTGATTTCATCAGGTGTAGCTGCAATCATTTTACCTTCTAATTTTCCACCTTCTTTCAATTTCACTTTAACATCACGACCAACATTCTTTTTGTATTGAGCGAAAACTCTTAAACCTTGATCTAAACCTGCAGAAGAAACACTGATTTCAAAATCTTGCTCTTCACGGTCTAAATTATGTTCTACATTTCTAGAAACAGACATGCAATCCATTACGGCAACATTACCGTCATGTTTATCCAACTCAACTTTAATAACATTTGAAGCAGAGATAGTTAAGCTAACAACGAATAATCCGTTATCAAGCTCTGCGATGCGTTCATCTATTAATTCTAGTACTAATTTTTTACTAATCATTGGCTATAAAAAGAGGGACACTGTCCCCTCATTTATTGTATTCTGTAAATTCTACGGCACAAATATAGCTCTAAATTTCGAAAATCAAGTTTCTACGCCTTTCCTTTCGTTTTCCGCTTTGAATTAAGACCTTTGTCGAAATATTTTCAGCATGTTAATTGAAATTGAAGACAAGGTTGTTTCTACCCAAATATTTGAGCGCAAATTTGTTTGTGACTTAAGTGCATGCAAAGGAGCATGTTGTATTGAAGGAGATTCTGGCGCACCATTAACCTTTGAAGAAGTTTCAATCCTTGAAGATGAATTGGATAATATTAAACCTTACATGCGCCCTGAAGGGATTGCTGAAGTTGAAAAAACAGGTGTTTTCTATATGGACCAAGAAAATGATGCTGTTACAACGTTGGTTAACGAAAAGGAATGTGCATTTGTTTACTTCGACGACAACGGTATCACCAAATGCTCAATTGAGCAAGCGCACAAGGATGGAAAAACTGATTTTAAAAAGCCAATTAGTTGTCACCTATATCCCAATACGGGTTAAGCAATTTCAGGATTTCACAGCGTTAAATTACAGTTCATGGGATATTTGTTCGCCAGCTTGTGCTTGTGGGGATGAATTAAATGTACCGGTTTACAAATTTTTAAAAGAACCACTTATTCGCGCATTCGGGCAGTTATTCTTTGACGAACTTTTAACGGTTGATCAAGAGCTAAAGAATCAGAAATAAATTTTGCTTTCTGTACATACTAAATCGGTATTCAGAACACAAAATACACCTTTCGTAACGTTTTTATCTCCTTCCAGAGATTTTAGGTATTCATCGCTATATTTGCTATAAGTCAACATTCTACTCAATTATGGATAATACGATTAAGATTCTTATTGTTGAAGACGAGGTAATTATCGCAGACAATATTTGCGACACCTTGACTGATTTTGGGTACTCCGTTTTGGAACCGTCGATAAGTTATACTGAAGCTATAGAAACAATTGAAAACGAACGTCCGGATATTGCGATATTGGATGTACAATTGGCGGGAAAGAAATCGGGAATAGACATTGCTCATCAAATAAACTCGAAGTACAAGTTTCCATTTATTTTTCTTACCTCTAATTCAGACAAGGCAACTCTGGATGAAGCTAAACAAGCTGAGCCATACGCTTTTCTGGTGAAACCCTTTGTTAAGGAAGAATTGTTTGCGGCTATTGAATTAGCACTCTTTAACTTTGCATCGTTAAAAGAAAAGGTAATTGACAAGGAAAACCTCGTAGTCAGAGACGCCCTTTTTATTAAGCAGAAAAATGTTTTTCTCCGATTAAACTTTACTGATATAACTTATATCAAGAGTGATCATGTTTACCTAGATATTCATACAATTCAAGGTAAGAAACATACTGTTCGTGGAACCATAAGTGAATATCTTGATAAACTGGATGAGAACTTTGTTCAAATACACAGAGGTCATATCATCAACACGAAACACCTAGAATCGATTAATCATATAACAGTTCAGGTTAACGGACAATCGTTACCTGTTGGTAAAAAACACCGTGATGAACTTTTGGACAAAATAAATTTGGCGTAATTTGTCATCCATGTCCAAATTTCATGATTTTAAAGAATGGTACTTAAATATTGGCGTACGTGAAGGCGACAACAGTATTACTACTGATAACGCACGAATCCTGAATGTTTTTATCATTTTCATACTTTTCATCTGTAGTGTTTCTCTAATTGCAGGTGTTGTTCTAGATATTCCACCCGTCACTATTTCAATGGTTGTAATGATTGTTTCGTTATTCTTAATACTCATAACACAGTATCATTACTACTACATTCTTTCATATTACCTTTTTGTTATAGTAGGCTGCCTAACCATATGCTATATTTCCTATTCAATTGAATATACCGGGATTCACTTCTATATTATTTCGGGTTTAGCGGTAGCGTCTATCGTTTATCTCAAAAAGCGGTATCATATTCACTTCTTTTTTATAATTGGATTTTTCACCTTTCTTGCAACTCTATGGCTATCTGAAAATTCTCCGAATCAAATGGATTTAAGTCGACCTGTTCAAATTGGTTGGTTGATGTTTAATGTCCTTTCCTCCTTCATACTCGTATATTTTTCCGGTTATTTCTATACAGAATCTGTTCTCAAGCAACGTGAAATAAGCTGGGAAGCCAATAAACGCGTTGAAAAAGAACTCCAAGAGAAACAAGTACTATTAAAAGAGATAAACCATAGAGTTAAGAATAACTTTCAAGTAGTTTCCAGTTTAGTAGAAATGCAGTCAAGAGCAATTCAAGATGAGGAAGCTCTAAAAATAATCTTAGAGGGACAAAAAAGGCTGAAAGCGATGTCTCTAATTCATCAGAAACTATATCAAAACGATGATTTACGCATTGAAACCGTTGATTTTGTAACAACGCTGATTACGAGTATTCATGAGGCATATGCATCGCAACCCATGAAATACGATATTGATATTGATCAACAAACAACCTTTGATGCCGACACTTCAATTCCGTTGGGTTTAATCATAAATGAGTTAATTACGAACTCCTTTAAATATGCATTTTCCAACAAGGAAGAAGCGAGGCTTTCTATTAAACTACGATCGAATCCAAACAATTTTGTTTTGACAATTGCTGATAATGGTCCAGGCATAGAAAACAGGGAAGGGTTCATGGAAAGTACCAGCGTTGGGTTACGATTAGTAAAACGTCTGGTCAAACAACTTCAAGGAAAAATTGAATATGAATCGAACCACGGTGCGACATTCAAAATCACCTTTAAGAATTCAAAAATGCGAAATGAGATAGATTAACCGTGAATGGTTTCTTCTTTTCCGTAGTTAGCAATGATACTTGCCTCATGCGCTAACCATTCTTGCCATCTTTTCTCTACATCAATTCCTTCTCCATACTTACGCGCATATTTCAGAAATAATGTATAGTGACCTGCTTCGCTTATCATTAACTCGCGATAAAACTCAGCCAACGACTCATCATCAATGTTTTCTGACAAGACCTTGAAACGTTCACAACTTCTTGCTTCTATCATTGCTGAGAACAACAAGCGATCAATTAAAGACTCAACTCTACCTGTACCCTTTCTCATAAAGCGTGCAAGCTCGTTTACGTAGCTATCTTTACGCTCACGACCTAATTCCAACCCTCGGTCTTTAATAATGTCGTGAACCTGCTCAAAATGCTCCAACTCTTCCTTAGCAAGAGCAAGCATATCTGTCACCAAATCTTGTCGCTCAGAATTATGAACTACAATAGAAATAGCATTTGTAGCCGCTTTTTGTTCGCACCAAGCATGGTCTGTAAGAATTTCAGAAATGTTTGATTCTACGATATTAACCCATCTAGGGTCCGTTGGAAGTTTTAAGCCTAACATTGAATTATTTTTTACAAAGATACACATAAGAAAAAAGCCTCTCAATAAATTGAGAGGCTTTTCGTCTTGTGATTAATTATTACGGCACAATTATTAACCAAAACAAGATCATATTATTGTTTAGCTTCCGCAAGCTTCACAGTCATCTCCGTTATCAATAGAGCAAGCCATTTCTTCTTGTGCTTTCTCAATTGATTTAGCTGTTGGCTCTTGAACCGCTGACTTATCAATTGTAAATTTAATTGCATCAGTCGCTGCTTTTGTACGTAAGTAATACATACCAGTTTTTAATCCTTTCTCCCATCCGTAGAAGTGCATAGATGTAAGCTTACCGAAGTTCGCATTCTCCATGAAAATATTCAATGATTGAGATTGACAGATATAAGCTCCTCTATCAGCAGCTTGTTCGATAATCGCTTTTTGCGAAATCTCCCATGCTGTTTTGTAAAGGTCTTTTAATCTTTGTGGTACCTCTTGAATATTCTGAACAGAACCATTCGCTACCATAATTTTCTGACGCATATCTTTTGTCCAAAGACCTTCTTTCACTAAGTCTTTCAATAAGTGCTTGTTCACGATGATAAACTCACCAGACAATACTCTTCTTGTATAGATATTCGAAGTATATGGCTCGAAACATTCGTTGTTACCTAAGATTTGTGCAGTAGAAGCTGTAGGCATTGGTGCAAGTAATAATGAATTACGAACTCCGTGCTCTTTAACCTCTTCTTTCAATAAATCCCACTCCCATCTGTTAGTTGGAGTTACATTCCACATATCGAATTGGAATTCACCTCTTGAAACTGGAGAACCTTCAATTGAAGCGTATGGCCCTTCAACTTTAGCTAAATCTTTAGATGCTGTCATTGAAGCGTAATAGATCGTTTCAAAAATCTCTCTATTCAATGCACGAGCTCCTTCTGACTCAAATGGTAATCCCATCATGATGAATGCATCGGCTAAACCTTGAACACCTAATCCAATTGGACGGTGACGCATGTTTGAGTTTTCAGCTTCCTGAACTGGGTAATAGTTTCCGTCGATAATTTTATTCAAGTTTAAAGTTGCTTGGTAAGTAACTTCAAATAATCTATCGTGATCGAACGTTTTTTCTTCTGTAACATATTTAGGCAAAGCTAAAGATGCCAAGTTACAAACAGCAACCTCATCTGGAGCAGTATACTCCATAATCTCTGTACATAAGTTAGAAGACTTGATAGTTCCTAAGTTCTGTTGATTAGATTTAGAGTTAGCCGCATCTTTATAAAGCATATATGGCGTTCCAGTCTCAATTTGAGATTCTAGAATTTTAAACCATAAATCTTGCGCTTTAATTGTTTTTCTTCCTTTTCCTTCAGCCTCATACTTTGTGTATAACGCTTCGAACTCAGCACTGTGCGTATCAGATAAACCTGGACACTCATGAGGACACATTAAAGTCCAATCTCCATTTTCTTTAACACGTTGCATGAATAAATCTGGAACCCATAATGCATAAAATAAATCTCTTGCACGTTGCTCCTCTTTACCGTGGTTCTTTTTAAGGTCTAAGAAATCAAATACGTCAGCATGCCATGGTTCAATATACATAGCGAAAGAACCTTTACGTTTTCCTCCACCTTGATCTACGTAGCGCGCAGTATCATTAAATACGCGTAACATTGGTACAATACCATTCGACGTTCCGTTTGTTCCTTTGATATAAGAACCTGTAGCTCTAATATCGTGAATAGCTAATCCGATACCTCCTGCAGATTGAGAAATCTTCGCACATGAAGAAAGTGTATCATAAATACCTTCAATACTGTCTTCTTTCATTGTTAACAAGAAACAAGATGACATTTGAGGTTTTGGAGTACCTGAGTTAAATAAAGTAGGCGTAGCATGTGTGAACCAACCTTCCGACATTAGGTTGTAAGTTTTAATCGCTGAATCGATATCCTCTTTGTGAATACCAATTGAAACACGCATCAACATTTGTTGTGGACGTTCAGCAATTGCACCATTCAATTTCAATAAATAAGAGCGCGTTAAAGTTTTGAAACCGAAGTAATCATATCTAAAATCTCTATCATAGATAATACTAGAATCGATACGATCTTTGTTATCCATAATGATTTGATACACATCATCAGCTAATAAAGCTGCATTTTCACCTGTTTTAGGATCAATGTAAGTGTGTAAGTCAGTCATTACGTCAGAAAACGTCTTCTTCGTCTCTTTGTGTAAGTTAGAAACTGCAATACGAGAAGCTAATAACGCATAATCTGGGTGATCAATTGTTTTTGCTGCTGCTACTTCCGCTGCTAGGTTATCTAACTGTGTTGTTGTAACACCATCAAAAAGTCCTTCAATAACCTTCATGGCTACTGCTTCTGGTGATACTAATGGATCAAGTCCATAACACATTTTTACAATTCTCGCTGTGATTTTGTCGAATTTCACAGCCTCTTTTCTTCCGTCTCTCTTTACTACATACATGGGCGCTACTTGTTTTGGTTTTGTTAATATTATTGTCGGTGTGCCGTACCGAATTAATTAAAAGTCTTCGTCTAAGCTAAATGTTTGATCAGAGTCATTATTTAAAACTCCTGCTTTCTGGTATTCAGCAACTCTTTTCTCAAAGAAGTTTGTTTTACCTTGAATTGAAATCATTTCCATGAAATCAAATGGGTTGGTTGCATCAAATACTTTTGGACATCCAAGCTCCATTAATAATCTATCTGCCACGAATTCAATGTACTGAGACATCAAATCACTGTTCATTCCAATCAATTTAACTGGAAGTGCATCAAGAATAAATTCTTTCTCAATTTCAACAGCATCTAAAATGATTTTTTGAATCTGCTCAATTGGAAGTTTATTTACAACGTGATTGTTGTACAACAAACACGCGAAATCACAGTGTAATCCTTCATCACGAGAAATTAACTCGTTAGAAAATGCTAATCCTGGCATTAAACCTCTTTTCTTCAACCAGAAGATTGAACAAAATGAACCTGAGAAGAAAATTCCTTCAACTGCTGCAAACGCAACTAAACGTTCAGCAAAAGAACCTTCATCAATCCATCTTAAAGCCCAATCCGCTTTCTTACGAACACAATCAATTGTATCCAAAGCGTTGAATAAGCCGTTTTTCTCTTCTGTATCCTTGATATAAGAATCAATTAATAAAGAATAAGTCTCTGAGTGGATATTCTCAATCGCAACTTGGAAACCATAGAAGAACTTAGCCTCTGTATATTGAACTTCCGATAAGAAATTCTCAGCTAAATTTTCATTCACAATTCCGTCTGAAGCAGCGAAAAATGCTAATACGTGCTTAATAAAATGACGTTCATTATCATTCAATTTTGTATCCCAATCGATAAGATCTGGAGCTAAATCAATCTCCTCTGCAGTCCAGAAACTAGCTTCCGCTCGTTTATAGAATGACCAGATGTCATCATGTTCAATTGGAAATAAAACAAAACGGTTGTCGTTTTTTTCTAAAATTGGTTCTACTTGTGCCATTATAAAGTGTTTACGTATATATCTTTAGCGAAATATGTGCTTTCGCCAGTTTTATTTCTTATAAAATCTATGTTTCCTCTTGCCGTAATCGAAGTAGCGATTGCTGGTTGAACTCGGTTACAAGAGGCATACAAAAATTGTCATTTTTCTACCCTTAAACAATTAAAGAAATTCACAATTCTTCGACGTTATTAACATTGAGATTCTAAATCCCTTTAGTGACAGTCAATAAGCGATTTATCAACAGGACTTTTAAAGATATTCACAGTCCGTAAATGACTTTTTGTCGATAAAATTCGCTTGTTCGTCCCACAACCCTTAACATCAAGGGTTTAAATAAGGTTCTATAAATTTACGCCCTATTTAATGCGGAGTCAACAATTTATATTTGTTATTTTAAACATCAGATTGTGAATATTTTTATTTCAAAAGTTGAGCCCTAATGATGACAGTCAAAGTCAAGCGTTTCATGTCAAAATTCATGTCGGATCTATCGCATTTGATTTATCCGAATACATGTTTGGCATGCAGTAAAGAACTCGCTTCCACCGAAAATCAGCTCTGTAGTATTTGCTTAAGTAATCTCAGTCTAACAAACTTTCAACATTACGAAGAACCAACCCAAATGGATAAATTGTTCTGGGGCCGTGTTGACGTTTCTAAAACATATGCTCATTTCTTCTTCGAAAAGAACAAAGCTTCGCAAGACATTCTTTTTGGTTTAAAATACAAAGGCAATAAAACGGTTGGTTTTCATTTCGGTCAAGAAACAGGTAAAGCAATTTCAAACCAATCGGCCTTCACTAATGCCAACGCCATAATACCAGTTCCGTTACATCCAAAAAAAGAGTTTAAACGCGGATACAACCAAAGTGAAATAATAGCAAAAGGTATTTCAAAAGAAATGGGCATTCCAATTAGTCTTGATGTAATTAAAAGGAGTTCATATTCTGAAACACAAACAAAGAAAGACCGATTTGAACGTTGGGATAATGTATCCAACATATTTACGGTCTCTGATAAGGTTCACAACCTCAATCATATTATTCTAGTTGATGATGTTATTACAACGGGTTCAACATTAGAAGCAATTATTTTAGCTCTTCGTGATAAAAACCCAAAGCTTTCCGTAAGTGTTGTTACCTTAGCAATTACATAATGAAAGAATCTAAAAACATCTTAATTGTTGGTGCCGGATTAGCCGGAATTTCTGTCGCCACACAGCTTATCAGGCAAGAAGTAAAAGTCACGGTTGTCGACAATGGAACTAATTTCAGCTCAAGAATAGCAGCCGGTATGATAAACCCATTGGTGTTTCGTAGAATGACAAAAAGCTGGAGGGTTGACGATTTTATTCCCTACTTAAAAGAGTTCTACAACGAATTAGAAAAAGAAACCTCATCAAGTTTCTTACATCCAGTTCCAATCCGAAGGTTATTTTCATCTGAACAAGAGCGGGACTTCTGGCTAAAGAAAGAAAAACGCGAAGACTTTGAGCCATATATGCACAAAGTTACTGAAGATGATATGAACTTTGATCAGGCAAAGAACCCATTCGGATCTGGTCGACTGAAAGAAACTTTCTATGTTGAAGTGAACTCGTTTCTGACTAATATGAAGGCTTGGATTTCTTCTAAGGGAACTATTTTGCAAGAAGCCTTTGATTATGATTCGCTCATTGAGACAAGTTATAAAGGGCAACAATATGACGACATCGTATTTTGTTTAGGGTATTTAAACAAAGCTTGCCCACTTTTTGGTGAGTTACCACTGGATCAAACTAAAGGGCAAACTTTAACCATCAAATCACAAACCCTTCCAGAAAACGTTTCTTTGAACAGGAAATGCTTCATGCTTCCAAAAGGAAATCAAACGTTTAAAATTGGCTCAACCTACGAATGGAGTGATCCAACAACACATATTACAGAAGAGTCAAAAGTCGAACTTCTTAAGAATTTAGCTTACGTAATTGACGAAGATGTTGAAGTCATAAATCAAGAAGCGGGCGTACGTCCAACAACAAGAGATAGACGTCCGTTAATTGGAACCCATCAACAGCATAAACATTATCACATATTCAATGGATTAGGTGCTAAAGGGTATATGTTAGCCCCTATGATCTCGAAAGAATTCGTTGATTACTTGTTAAATGGCGTTAACTTAGATCCAGAAGTTGACATTAATAGATATTACCGTAGAAATAATCAGTAAATTTGCCCCAATAATAAACAATCACAATTATGTACCCACCAGAATTAGTACAACCAATGAAGGATGACCTTACAAACGTAGGGTTCAACCAACTAACTTCAACTGAACAAGTTGATGATATGGTTAAAAATAGCGAAGGAGAAACTTTATTAATCGTTGTAAACTCAGTATGCGGATGTGCTGCTGGAAACATGCGACCAGGAGTAAAGCTTTCTTTAAACAACGATAAAAAACCAACAACATTAGCAACTGTTTTTGCTGGAGTTGATGGAGAGGCAACAAATCAAGCACGTAAGTACTTTTTACCTTACCCTCCGTCTTCACCTTCAATTGCTTTGTTCAAAGATGGAAAGTTAGTTCACTTTTTAGAACGTCATCACATTGAAGGAGGAACAGCTGATATGATCGGTGAAAACCTTGCACAAGCTTATAACCAGTTCTGTTAAGAATTTGAGTTTAGAAAAAAGCCAGCTAAATTAGCTGGCTTTTTTTATTATTTAGATTTTTTATTTGTCTTGAGCTTGAGTACATAACCCGCACCAACGGCAAATGCTTGGCCAAGGTTTCGACCGGAAACAACATAGCTACCATTGACAAAGACGCCTGACTTTTTTCCTACATTCTTATAAACTACGCCTCCCACTCGATTGTAAGAAACGCCTAACTCACGAAAATCGGCTCCAACTATTCCATAATCCGTTCCTCCTATACCATATTGATAATCGAACCATGCATCAAAATACCAATCATTGCGAATATAACCTGCTTTAATCGAAGCTACCATCGCTGAGGGAACAGGATCCAATGCATAATTATACCCTCCTTGAGCTTGAATAAACCAATTCTTATCGTGTTTATATTGCATTATCAATTTAGGCTGAATTATTGTTGCCCTTTGACCGATGGCCTGACCTGTTTGTGTAGCATAATTTGTCATTGGAAAAGTTATTCCAACAGCTGGTGCTATTGCAAACTCACTTTTCTTCCCTCTAAGCTCTATTAGTTTGTACTTCGTAAAAACTGCTAAGTCCTGAGGAATAAAATTGATTAATGGTGCACTTAATATTACATCCCATTTATCCGTTAATCCATATGTTCCATAAACTCCTATAATCGCTTGCGCTCTATCGTAATCAATAATATCATCCTTTCTAAAATACTTATTCGAAGCACTAAATGTTCCAGAAAAAGCAAGGTCAAGATCACCTTTTGCCTTAAAAAAACCATCTACATTCCCTTGAGCAAGAGTAACAGTAGAAATGAAAAAAAAGATTGAGCCTACAGCAAATTTTAAAATCATTTTAAGTGTTTTAATATGTCTTCCGACATAGGGTTTACTCTAGATTTGAAGGACTCGATGTAATTTCCTTTCTCATCAATTAAAAATTTTGTGAAATTCCATGCCACTTTATTGTCTTCCACCCCATTCAATTCAGCTTGAGTCAACCATTGGTATATAGGATGTTGCTCTCTTCCTTTAACGTCAATTTTTGATGCCATCAGAAACTCAACACCATAGTTCTTTTGACAGAAGCTTTTAATTTCATCTTCAGACCCAGGCTCTTGTCCACCAAATTGATCACACGGAAAACCAATCAACACCAGTTGATCACCATATTTTTCATGTAACTCCTGCAATTCTTCGTATTGACCTGTGAAACCACATTTGGATGCTACATTGATAAGAAGTAACTTTTTACCTTTAAATGAATCCATTGAAACGGTTTCACCATCAATACTAATAAAAGAATAGTCGTAAATTGATTTTTCCTGAGCCATAACGCTAAAAGAGATAAGGGATATAATTAAAAATAATGCTTTCATGTTTTAAAGGTATTGATGATTTCTGAGTTAAAAAATAAAAAAATTGCTGTTTCTTGTAACCGAATCTTTAATGCCCGTGTCTAAGCTTTTGTAACAATTAAAAACTTAATAATTATGGCAGTTGAAATTTTAATACCGTTAATCGTGTTTTCAACCATTTTTGGTGTCCTTTACACGTTCTTAACTACAAGAAACAAAGAAAGATTAGCAATGATTGAAAAAGGAGCGGATCCAAGTATATTTTCAATTCAACGTAAACGACTAGGAATAAAAATTGGTCTTATTGCTATGGGAATTGCAACTGGTGTTTTGATGGGGCAATTAATTGCGCACTTAACAACAATGGATGAAGAGCCAGCTACTATATCTATGATCTTTCTTTGTGCTGGAGCGGGGTTAGTTTTAGATCATTATTTAGCTAAGAAAGAAGAAAAATAATGGTTGATTTAGACGATAAGTCAAATATCAGGCGCGTTTTGGATGGAGATACTTCGTCCTTTTCGTGGTTAGTGGATAAATACAAAGACATGGTTTTTACAGTGTGTTTTAGGATT
Organism: Caprella mutica; assembly: GCA_947561585.1. NCBI lineage: Eukaryota > Metazoa > Arthropoda > Malacostraca > Amphipoda > Caprellidae > Caprella > Caprella mutica. The sequence continues at coordinate 6,618 of CANNZV010005822.1, read as the reverse complement.
CTACATCAGCGTGAAGATGCTGAAGACGCCGCACAAAATGTATTTATTAAGGCTTTTCGTAACCTACATTCATTTAATGGAGAATCTAAGTTTTCAACGTGGCTTTATACCATTGCCTACCGAACGGCTATTTCAAAAACTCAACTGCAAAAAATAGAAACTGTCTCGGACGACTTTCAAATTGACATAAGCACAGAAATCAATTTTCCGCAATTAGAATTACTCAAGGAGCAAGAACAAGAATTATACGTAAAACAAGCTATTTCGGACTTGCCAGAAATTGAAGGGGTTATTATTTCATTATTCTATCTCGACGAAAATAGTGTTCAAGAAATCGTTGAAATAACGGGGTTAACAAGCTCAAACGTTAAAGTGAAACTTCACCGGGCAAGAAAGCAACTTAAAACGAACTTAGAAACCTTGCTTCATCAAGAAACTAAATCAATTATCTAATGGAAGATCAAAGAAATATCTTAAAAAAAGGTCTTGAAAAACCATCGGTAGACTTTACAAAAAACCTCATGCAAAGCATTGAGGCCGAAGAAAAGTCGTTAAGTCGCATTATTAAAGACCATGGAGAAGTACAACCACCTGTCAACTTTAAAGAAGACTTGATGAATCAATTGACTGGAATGTCTCCGAAAAAACCCTATGAGCCTGTTATTTCTAAACGCATTTGGATTGGAATCGCCGCAATACTCGCTGTGGTATTCACAGTGGTGTTTGCGACATCTGGTGCAGCTCCAAAAAGTGAAAAATTCTCAATAAACGTGGAAAAATTCGATTTTAGTTTCATTGAAAACCTGGATTCAAATCCAATTTTAACTTATACTATTTGCGGGGTTTTACTATTGTCTATTGCGCTACTGGCGGAACAACGATTGAAACAGAAAAGAGAAAACTAATAAACAAAATTCAATAAAATTTGTTGTTATGATAGTAATACTATTATATTTGCATTGATTTACAATCAAACATGAAAGCATTACAATCGAAAATAGCGATACAAATTAATCCCAATGTCTATAAGAAGGACCCTGTGTCTAGTGAGTTAGGCATTAAAATCGTCAGTGAAGGGATTCAATTGTTAGACGAGCTAGGTTTCGAAAATTTCACTTTCAAGAAACTCGCAACAAAAATTAAGTCAACAGAAGCCTCTATTTATAGGTATTTTGAAAACAAACATAATTTGTTGGCCTATCTAACCATGTGGTATTGGAGTTGGACAGAAAACAAAATTATACTTAATACACTAAACGTAGATTCCTCTGAAGAACGACTAAGAAGGGCAATCAAATGTTTGACTGAAGAAATCAATGAAGACAAGTCCGTTTCTCACGTAGATGAAATTAAGCTTCATAACATTGTTATTCTTGAATCGTCTAAAGTTTATATGTGTAAAACTGTTGAAAGTGACAATGAATCAGGCTTCTTCCTAAGTTATAAATCACTTGTTCAAAGAGTTGCAGATATAATTATCAGCATAAGACCAAACTTTAAATACCCACATATGCTGGTCTCAACAATCATTGAAGGGGCACATCATCAACGTTTTTTCGCGCATTATTTGCCTAGACTAACAGACGTAGTTGAAGGTGAGGATGCCGTTACTACATTTTATACTCAACTTGCAGAAAGAGAATTAAACATTGAAAAATAATCGTTTCATATCATTTCTATTTGGGCTAATTGTATTAGCTGCTATTGGTAATCAAATTTTAGATAATCTTCGATTTATGGATGTATCTGAAGATCAAATTGAACTGTCTGAAAATACCGAAGATTCTGAAGAAGAGAAATTTGAAGAATTAAAATGGATAGAGAACAGTCCTTTAATCACTTTTGTATCAATCGTGGAAAATTCTAAAACGACTATACACGGATCATTGTCATACCACAAAGTCTACCTAAAAATTCCATCTCCCCCTCCCGATTTAGCATAATACAAATCAAGACACTCAGAGAGAGTCGTCAGGTAATATTTATCGCTAATTCAAATCATGGAAATTAAAAAAATCAGTCCAATCAGACGCTTTTGGCTACTGCTGAAGCCGGACAAACTAGAAATAAGAAACTTATACATTTATGCCATCATAATCGGACTATTAAATTTAGTTCTACCAATTGGTATACAGTCGATTATCAACTTAATTCAAGGAGGCGCAGTAAGTACATCATGGGTTATTCTAATAATTCTAACAGCGGGAGCAATTGCTTTAGGTGGAATTATGCAAATAAATCAACTCAGGATAACAGAAAGCCTGCAACAAAAAATATTTACGCGTGCTTCATTCGAGTTTACTTATAGAATACCTCGCATTAGATTAGAAAAACTATTTAGACAGTACGCGCCTGAGTTAATGAACCGTTTTTTTGATGTAATCTCCATTCAAAAGGGAATCACAAAGATTCTAATTGAATTCTCCTCTGCATCGATACAAGTCTTGTTCGGATTAATTCTGCTTTCCTTATATCATCCATTTTTTATCATATTCAGTTTGCTGTTGGTGATTATGGTTGTTGCGATTTTCTGGCTAACAATGAAAAGAGGACTTGAAACGAGTTTAACCGAGTCAAAACATAAATATAAAATGGCTCATTGGCTCGAAGAGATAGCTAGGTCAAACACAACATTTAAACTTGCCGGTAAAACAGATTTAAGTTTAACAAAAACCAATGTACAAGCCCTGAATTATAATGAAGCCAGAGAAAATCACTTTAGCATTCTTCGTTGGCAATACAGCTTAATGGTCATTTTTAAAGTTCTAGTTGCTGTTGGTCTACTTTTAATTGGAGGCTTACTTGTTATTGATCAACAAATGAATATTGGCCAGTTCGTTGCCGCTGAAATCGTAATTCTTCTTATTGTTGGTTCTGTTGAAAAGCTAATTCTAAGTTTTGAAACTATTTATGATGTACTTACCTCTTTAGATAAATTGGGTCAGGTGATTGACATGGAATTAGAGGAAGAAGGTGGGTTGGAAATAAACGATACAGACGAAGGAGTAAATCTTTCGATAAACAACCTAACTTACCGATACCCACAAGAAGAAAAACTCGCTTTAAAAAACATATCATTGAAAGTGCAAGCAAATGAACGAGTTTTAATAACCGGGATAAATGATAGCGGGAAATCTACTCTATTATACCTCGTAAGTGGTTTACTTAGCCCAACAATGGGTTCAATTTCAATTGAAGGAATCCCTTTAAATAATCTAGACTTTGCACAATTAAGAAGCAAAATTGGGGGCTATATGCGCGATGAAACTCTTTTTGAAGGAACATTGTTAGAAAACATCACTTTAGGCAGAGAACGTGCAACAATTGAAAATGTCAAATGGGCGACTTCCGCTCTAGGGCTAAGCACCCTAATTAACGAACTACCTAATGGGTATAATTCCAACATTTTCCCTCAAGGAAAGCAATTTTCTAAAAGCACCGTTGCAAAAATTCTAATTGCACGAGCAATAGTGGATAAACCAAGGTTACTCTTACTTGAAAACAGTTTTTCTATTTTCTCAATGGAAGACCGCACTAGGATACTAAACTTTCTTTTAGACCGAAATCACAATTGGACAGTTCTTTTAACTAGTTCACAACCGATAGAAATGAAACATCTGGTTGACCGTGAAATCATTATGCGCGCAGGAGAAATTATCCAAATAAAGAATTAAATCATGCTAAACATATCTCATAATAGTATATCATCAAAGATTAAAAACAGTGATTTTTCCTCACTAAGTCAGGTTGAATCAAAAAAAACAGAACGTCTTTTGTTACGCTCAATAAAATGGGGGGTTCTAATCCTGTTTATTATTTTCTTACTTCCATGGACTCAAAACGTTCGAACAACTGGAGATATAACAACCATTAATCCAGAACAAAGACCTCAAGAAATACATACTGTTATCTCAGGAAGAATTGAGGAGTGGAAAGTTAGAGAAGGTCAATTCGTTAAACAAGGGGATACAATTGCAGTTTTATCAGAAGTAAAAGACGCTTATTTTGATGAGGACTTATTAAAAAGAACATCAAATCAACTTGACCTGAAAAAACAATCTGTGGATTCGTATTCAAGGAAAATGGACGCCCAAGACACGCAATTGAGCGCACTTTCCAACCAACGAGAGCTTGAAACAAATAAACTTCTAGTTAAAATCCGTCAAACACAATTGAAAATTGAAAATGATAGTATCAACTATCAAGCAGCAATGTTAGATAATAGTATTGCACAATATCAATATAGCAGAATGGACAGTTTATATACAAAAGGACTTAAATCTCTTTCTGACCTAGAAAAGCGTAAAATGAAAGCTCAGCAAACAAGAGCAAAAGAAGTTTATGCTTTAAACACCTGGGATAGCAACAAAAATGAATTGTTAAAACTTCGTATTGAATTGAACAATATTTACGCAAAATTTGAGAGTAGCTATTCTAAAATTCTTTCAGACAAATTTTCTACCGAAACGAATAAATTTGAAACCGAATCAAATATTAATAAGTTAGAAAATCAATACTCTAATTACGTCGCAAGGCAGGGTTTTAACATCATTACAGCACCTCAAAACGGTCATATTACTAAGCTTTTTGTCCAAGGTATTGGAGAAACCTTAAAAGAAGGAGACCCAGTTGTCAGCTTTATGCCTGAAAACTATGATTTATCAGTTGCTATTTATGTAGACCCAATTGATTTACCTCTGATGAATATCGGCGAACACGTTCGTTTACAGTTTGATGGATGGCCCGCAATCGTTTTCTCAGGATGGCCTGGTGCAAGTTATGGAACATACGGGGGAACTATTTATGCCATAGATCAATTTATTAGTCCAAATGGTAAATATAGACTGTTGGTTAAACCAGATGAAACCGACCATGCATGGCCAAAAGACCTGCGATTTGGTGGAGGAGGCAAAGCCATGATTCTTTTAAATGATGTGCCAATATGGTATGAGCTATGGAGAAACATTAACGGTTTTCCACCTGAATTTTATAAGCAGACGACTACACCTAAAGAAGTGAAAAAATGAGAATAATTCTATTCATATTGTTTATTGCAAGCAATTCGATTTTCGCGCAAGATTCATCAGTAGTTCTTAGCTACGATTCTTTTATTGGAATAGTCATGGATAATCACCCATATGCGCAACGTGCAGAAATCAAAGACCAAATGGGTGAAGCAAGTTTACTTGAATCTAGGGGTGCTTTTGACCCTAAATTGGTAGGTAACTTGAATCAAAAATATTTCGACAACAAACAATATTACAGTAAAATTGAAGGTGGATTGAAAGTCCCTACTTGGTATGGTGTCTCATTCAATGCGGGATATTCTCTCAACGATGGAGTTTACCTTAATCCTGAGCAACGTGTTCCAACCAATGGTTTATGGCAAGCTGGTATAGAATTACAGCTCGGAAAAGGTTTGATCATGAATGAAAGGAGAGCAATTTTTGAAAAGGCAAAGTCTTTACGCCAGAGCAATTCTAATGAGCGTATAATAATGCTAAATGAGTTAAAAAAAGAAGCATCCATGGCTTATTGGGAGTGGCAGCAGGCATATCAAGTATATAACGTTTATAAACAAGCATACGATAACGCGGACATTAGATTAAAAGCAGTTATAGAATCTGCAACATTTGGTGATAAACCATACATTGACACCGTTGAGGCCGCTATTACGCTTCAAAATAGACTCATCTCACTCGAAAAAGCAAACAACCAACTCGTTAACAGCGAAATAAAGGTTGAAATGTTCTTATGGTCGAATAAGTTAATACCCTTAGAGTTAGAGAATTCATACCCTGAAAAAACAACTCAACTCAAAATCTTTCAAAACAAGGAGGTTGATTCTACACTATTAAATCATCCAATAATTGCAATCAACGGATTCAATATTGAACAACGAGAAATAGATCTAAAACTTAAACGAGAATCTTGGAAGCCTAAACTTAGCCTAAAATATAATGCTATTTCTACACCAGTTAATGGTAATCCGATAAGTACATATAATACCGACAATTATACATGGGGAGCAAACTTCTCTTATGATATTTTGTCAAGAAAAGCGCGGGGTAGTGTTCATCTAGCTCAATTAAAACTTGAAGATGAAAAACTAAAAATGCAAGAGAAGGGAGTCTCGTTATCAGCTAAAATAAAGGCAATAAGAAACAATTATAACTTATCCTTATCTCAATTGGATGTAGTAAATAGATTAGTCGTAAATAATGAAATGCTCTACAATTCAGAACTAACGCTTTTTCGTCTTGGAGAAAGCTCAATATTTATGATTAACTCTCGAGAAAGCGCTTGGTTGAAGGCGAAAATCCAAGAAATACAATTAATTTATGAAAGCAATTATTACCACAGTGAACTTGAATATATCTTGATGGAACAGTAGTCTAGTAATTACTTTCCGATACAAAATATTCCTAGTCCCGTCCTATCTGCCTTGTAGCGTTTCAAGGGACATATAGGAGACAAAAAGTGTTCTGAAATGAGAAAATTACATCTTAATAAGAACAAACCTCCGTACTTAAACCCTTCTGAATATATGTACCATATTTTCACTAAAGTACAATCATTTTTTAAATTTCCCTAAGTCAATAAAAGCCATACTGTGAC
>CANNZV010005821.1:0-23141 GCA_947561585.1 Caprella mutica | reverse complement strand
CTATAGCTCTGTCAATGCTCAACTTTTGATTGTTGCACTCTGAATTTGATCAACATTCCGTATGGCTTTATTATTTTCTGATCTATAATTTGTCACTGATAATTCACTTCACTTCATTAATTATTAGATGGAAGAGAGGAACGAGGTACATTGCATCTTAAGATTCCTAAAGCCAGGATATGAATTTTTACCTTAAACGCCCCACCCCGCCACGCACTAGCGTCTTTTTGACGCAGCGTCTTTTTCTTGCAACCAGAATTGTCCGTCTTTTTAACTCTTTTTACATACGTCTAAAAGACGCATGTGTGCCCACACATCATAAAGTTATTGATATTTTATGGTCATGCGTTATTAACGCACGTTAAAAAGACGCTCGTGTGCTGGGGCTCTTAGATGGTAGAGGTCTGTCACACACATGGGGTGGTGGGGAAGGGTAGAGCTGGGCTTGGTTGTTCACAGTGTACAGGACCACACTACCTATGTAATGTGACTTTACATATTGGATACAAATTTAATATATAAATATTAGAATATAATTATATATAATTTTCCTATACAAACATCAGAGATAATTGAAAAAGAATATAAAAAATAGAGGTCACGATTATTCAACTTATTTATACCTATTTTATATATTAAATATTGCAGTAAAAATGATTATGAAAATTAATGGAGTGATTTTACAGTTTTTACTTTGAAAGCAATAACAATATAGTCTTTTTCATTAATATTTAATTAATTATATTTATATAATAACTGCGTGAGATAATTGAAAGATAATTAATAATAAAGGTTAAATTCCTCATTCATTATCATTTATATTAACATTTGCTAACATTTAAGATTATTATATGCATGTAATATATTACTATAATTTATATTCATATGTAATACACAAATTATGAATAATTATATATTAAAGTATCTATTTATTTTTTTAAATATAGAAACACATTTTGGATTTTTTTTATTATGAAATTAAATTTCTATATTTTTCTTTTAATTGATTTTTTATTATTACATAAAAAATATTTAAAATAATAACACTATTATATTTTATTCTATTCATTTATGACAGCAGAAGAACATTAAATAATTCAATAAAAAATAGTAAAATAAACTATGATAAATAATAATGTATAAATGTTTATTTATTTAAAAAGTCAGATGATATACGTGAATGAATTTAATAAAATATTATAGAAACAATGAAAAGTGATTAAATAATTTTTTCTGTTTAAAAAGACAATATTTTCCACTAAAAACAAGAGGGATAAAATCTTTACAGAAAAGGAAATTCCTTCAGGAACTACGAGTGAGGGGTTGAGTTCCCTGAAGGGGTGGACCCGACCCTCTAAAACCTCTCCTTCACGGCGGCTGAGAGGATGCTGAAGGCATTCCCTCTCTGGATCGCAAGAGCCATTCGCTGTTGGAACCAGGCAGACTCCCTTGGATAGTTCGTTGTCTCAACAAGTAGTCTGCCTATGGACTTCATGATTAAGGAGGTCGTACTACCGTACGCTCCTGTGGTCTCTATAGCAATTGGCTCAAATATGTAAGAATCACCAAGGACGCAGTATTTCTGAAGTTTACAGTTCTCCGCAGCCCCGGCAACTGATCCGGCCTCAACCGCGGAATCATTGATGTGTGTCCCGGCAAATGTGTCGACTTATGTCAATGTGTAATACCAAATCAGACTCTTTCCATTCATGTAAGGAAACACAGTAATACCATCTGGGCACTCACCAACACCCATGTCAAGCCCAGGAGGCTCGAGCACTGAAGGGAGTCCTACCCTTTTCAAAGCCCGTTTTACAACATCATTCATAGCCGCATGTCTTGGGTGACGCCCAAAACTGTACCTACAATACAGACCATGCAGTCCTCTGACATCCAACCCACTACCAAAGCGGCAAGAATGAGGTAGACAAACTCTGGCACCCACCGTTAGAGCAATGGCTACCCTCAGGACCTCTGAATCAAGCTGTGTACCCAATGACGGTATGGGAATAACATTCAACCACACTCCAGTTTCCTTAAGAGATACGGATAACAGTCGTGCTCTTGCCACCTGATCAGCTCTAGCCATTAATGACTGAGCCAAAGTTGTATCCCATTCTTTTTGACTGGACTCATGGACTGGTACCGGGAGACCGGCCTGTAAACCCTGCCTCCATGTCCCAACCGATTCCGTAATTTCTCCGGTATTGACTACATTAATATTAGAAATAATAGTTTCAACCAAATCACTCACAGTAATAACAATTAAGCGTAATTAATTTTCAAAAACAGTTGAGTATTAAAAAATGATATTTTGATGTTATTGCAGTAAAGTATTAAAGCAGTATTTTAGTGTTACAGAGGCCTAGTGTTACAGCAGTGATAGAGCAGTGTTATAGCCGTGTTACAGCATCATATATCACATGCAAGCGAAGTCACAAGTCTAAATATGTTGAGTTACTTTGTCATGGTTACGTAATATCACACTATTTATTTAACTATTATTTATTACCTAATATGGGAAAATGTGTTTTTTAGTTCAAAAGTGCCACTCATTTTGTAAATAAATAGTATAGAATATTCTAGATAAAAGGAAGGGGCAGCACTCCATGACCTGATTATCGGTAAAGCCTTTCCCTTTCTTATGACCAGTCATCGTGAATATATCGTAACTTGTGACCCACGATAGACATCGGTGACATTCTATCGGTGATTATAAGCAATGGGAAAAAAGATTAGTAATGAACAAAGATTTGATGGAAATTCAATTTTTATTTTAAATTTAATAAAAGTTTAGTCTGTCGTCGGACATTATCGATATATCAGATAATGATATAAATTACTATTATATGTGATCATTATTTACCGTGATGGACAATTTTTAATACACAATCTGCCTTAATTGTTTTGTAAATAAAAATTGACTGACAATTTTGATTGAATATATTATTTGATAGTATTTTATTAGTATTTTATGAGCATTTCATTAGTATTTCATTAGTATTTCATTAGTATTTCATTAGTATTTCATTAGTATTTCATTAGTATTTCATTAGTATTTCATTAGTATTTCATTAGTATTTCATTAGTATTTCATTAGTATTTCATAAGTATTTCATGAGCATTTCATGAGCATTTCATGAGCATTTCATTAGTATTTCATAAGTATTTTATGAGCATTTCATTAGTATTTCATGAGCAGGGCTGGGACAATATGCTCTAAAAACTATAGATCCCAAAAATATTATAGACGGAGAGAGTTAAAGAGTATTGAATGCTTCTAAACCAGCGGTATAAAGTATTCGATACCATTTCATTTAGTTTCGTCTATGATATTTTCGGGATCTATAGTTTTTAGAGCAGATTGTCCCAGCCCTATTCATGAGCATTTCATTAGTATTTCATTAGTATTTTATGAGCATTTCATTAGTATTTCATTAGTATTTTATGAGCATTTCATTAGTATTTCATTGATATTTTATTAGTATTTTTTTAGTATTTTATGAGCATTTCATTAGTATTTTATGAGCATTTCATTAGTATTTTATGAGCATTTCATGAGCATTTCATTAGTATTTCATTGATATTTCATTAGTATTTCATTAGTATTTCATTAGTATTTCATTAGTATTTCATTAGTATTTCATTAGTATTTCATGAGCATTTCATGAGCATTTCATTAGTATTTTATGAGCATTTCATTAGTATTTCATGAGCATTTCATTAGTATTTTATGAGCATTTCATTAGTATTTCATGAGCATTTCATTAGTATTTCATTAGTATTTCATTAGTATTTCATTGATATTTCATTAGTATTTCATTAGTATTTCATTAGTATTTCATTAGTATTTCATTAGTATTTTAGAATATTAGTAGTTTTAGCAGTTGACTAGTATTTAGTTTATTGGTAGATTTTTATTATCATTTATTTTATTAATATTTATATTACTATAGTGTTTAATTTCAATTTTAAATTTTTCCTACTTTGGTAAAAAATATTTAAAAAAAATATTGAAAAAAAAATATTCCTAAAATGTTTTTATACACCTATATTGTTTCTTGACACTACTTTCAATTGCATTGACGTATTTTATGACTAAATATTGTTTCTAAAGTATTGTTCTTAAAAGGACGACTCGTAAACACCTAAAATATTATATAAGAAATTTTTCCTAGATGGCATATATTCACTTTCATATTTTAATTGGTAAGTCAAAGCTTATATATTTAGTATAATAAAATTATTTGTCAGAAATTTCCTTATTGGATAATACAGACAGGAAAAAAAAAAACATTTCCTTCATTTTGAAAAATTACATTCTTAATAAACGATTTTTTTTTTAATTCATATTTTATTTAATTACTTCATATTATCGTATTGTTTATATTATATATTTTATATATTTTTTAAATTATAAAATATATATATTTAAAAATAATTATATAAATTCATGAGTAATAACTTTGTGCTCATTAATGCAGAAAAGCTACTCTGTGGTTGGAATATTTTAGATCCTAAATTATTAAAACTCATGACGGTAGAAAAGCTACTCCCTTCTAACATACAAGCATTTTTCATTATTGCGCTTTTATAATCAGTAGAGCATAAAGGTTATACCCTGAATAAAAATAAACATACTCGTGACTGCAGAAAAGCTACCCAATGTGCAAATTGCAATTAATTTGGTAAGAACGTGTTTGAAATTATTATATTATGGTTATTTCAAATTAATTTTTTAAACCATTAAATATATACAGTAAAAATCCTCTATAGTGAATATAGTGTCCTGAGTAAAAGAACTATCCCGTATAGTGAACAAATTTTTTTAGTCTTCCATAAAATGTTCATTAGTTATTCATTCAAATTTGTTCACTATACGGAGTAATTATCTACTCCTTTACATTCACTATAAAGGAGTTAAATTATGACAAGTTTACTTACCTATATATTCAAAGATTGTGATGCCATTTTTTTCCCTCCAACCAATGTTACTTTCAAAAAATTGTTATTGACTCTCATAAGCAAAGTGAACACCCACTTTCCGAGTACTGAGAGCGTGAATAATTATCAGAGTATTGCTGTGCTCCCTTTCAAAACACTCTGACCCCCACACTGAATCACCCAACATCTTACTAAAAAATAGGTAACATATAAAGAAAATGTTGAATATGAATAAAAATAAAGAAATCACAGGATATTTGAAGATAGGTTATTAGTAGGACAGTGTGTAGTGTTAAGTAAGGAACATGTTACCGTAATCACGTGACACGAAGCGTTACACGTACGTCGGAACAGTTTCCACGTTAAGAAATACTCTATAGTCAGTCGCGACGTTTCCTCCTTACTCCTCACGCTAAGATTTAAGCACTTGAAATGTATCCACTGAACCTCTTCAATTGAATATAAATGTTCATTATTGTGGTACAATAATATGCATAATATTGGTACCATATGTAATAGCTATACATAAAGTAATAAATATTACGTAACCTACTGCTTATGTTCAATGGCAGTGGGACATTTTTCGTGGACACACTGTATTTTAAGACACGCGCATGCGCAGTAGATGTTGGGATATATTGTAAAAGGAGATGGAATTGTATATAATTATAACTAGTGATTAGACAAAATTGTTAAGAGAAACCTATATTTGAAGGATTACTTTTTTATCTAATTAAATAAAAACAATATAAACGATAAAAAAAGGGAAATGAAATTTTCTATATTGCCAACCTTTATTTAATCTAATAATTATATATGAAAACAAGTAGTTTTTCTTTATTCCATATAATGGTTTTGAAAGCTATAACTAAGTCACGCAGAACAGTATAATTGAAAGCATATTTTATGCTGAAAAATGTATTAAGGGCCGTACACACGTAGGATTTTTTAAGTCTTTCCACCAGACTTTTTGCTAAGCTCCTCCTACTTTATCCACGAGAATATAAGAAAAAACGATATAATTATTATTTATTTTAGTTGGTATCCATGATACCTGCAGGTATCATGGATACCAACTAAAATAAATAATTATTATATCTTATATTCTCGTGGAAAAAGTAGGTGGAGCTTAGCAAAAATTCTGGTGGAAAGATTTAAAGAATCCTACGTGTGTACGGCCCTTTAGTAAGAAAGCTAATCAGTCTGATGGAACGCTTTTTGAACCTAATCAACCTCATGTATTGACTCTGATGCCCAGTGTACCATATAAACTATATGGCACGAATAGAAACAGATAAATAGGACAAAATAAAATAGTTTCCAAATATCATAGAATAAATATGGGAAATATGACTATAATATATTGTTAAATGTCTACCAGTATAAATACTAAGATATGCAAAGTTGAAAAATTTCCTTGATATCATATGGCCAACAAAAAATTGATGCGGATAATTAGCTTATCAAGTATTTTATTTATCAAGTATTTTGTTTTATCAACATTGATTGATTTTTTTATCTATAAGGGCCAGTAGCAAAGGGTAATTATTTCATAATTTAATATATTTGAGAAACATCCATGCTGATTAACTATAGATGTTTAAGTATCCACAGACAATGGGAAATCAATGAAACTTGTACAATTATATATAACGTTAATGAACAAGAAAAAAAAAAAAGCTGGACCGAATATGTAACACTGAGGGGGGGTTATATACTATTCTTTTATTAATTTGTATTTTAATATATATGAGTATTCCTTATATTGAAACATCTTTATTGAACTAAAAAAAAAAATCGAAATATACAATGAAAATAAGGTCTAAATTTAGGATCAAGCCCTTATATAAGTATGAGAAACATACTTATATATAATCTGCTGAATCATCGTTCTTTTTCACACTATGAGCAAGTTACCTAAAGTCCTGTCTATTAATTAGACAGGAAGAGAAAGCTACCGTGTGAAACATTCATAGTGTTTCTATGGACATTGAAGAGATATTATATGCTTTTCTTATTGATATCAGAAATGAATCTAAGTATTTAGGGACAACTTAGAGAAACAGTAGAGGAAATAAAAAAAATTTGAATAAATTTATAAAAAAAATTATTAAATTTTTTATAAAAAATTAACTGAAAAAAAAATAGAAAGATAATAATTTAAATAATCTCGTTTTTTCCCTGGACCTAAAATATTGCTTTCCTGAGTTCAAAGTTTAAATTTGTTAATACTAATTAAATATAATTTAATTATAATACACACCAAAATAAACTTTAATTGGTACATATTTCTATTGCAGTATTTGGATAATTGTATCTATAATTCTCAATATTGATTTGTCTCTAATTATTCTTTTTCAATTTCAGATCCACATCAGCCATGTCCCTCCTATCTAAAGTGTTACTAGGGGTCCTCCTCCTAGTAACATGTTCGGAAAGTGCACCAGTGAAGGAGAGTCTGAAGGACACACTCAATGAAGACGAAGACATGCTAGTCCTTTTGGTTCCTTCTGTCCCCATCCACAAGAGAAGCGTCACTCCGGAGGAGGTGAGTAACGCTATTGTAAGGGAAAAGTAAAGAAGAACTCCTCTGTAGTGAACTCCTCTATAGTGAACTGCTATATAGTGAACTGCTATATAGTGAACTCCTCTGTAGTGAACTCTTCTATAGTGAACTCCTCTGTAGTGAACTCCTCTATAGTGAACTCCTCTATAGTGAACTCCTCTGTAGTGAACTCCTCTGTAGTGAACTCCTCTATAGTGAACTCCTCTGTAGTGAACTCCTCTGTAGTGAACTCCTCTATAGTGAACTCCTCTATAGTGAACTCCTCTATAGTGAACTCCTCTATAGTGAACTCCTCTATAGTGAACTCCTCTGTAGTGAACTCCTCTATAGTGAACTCCTCTATAGTGAACTCCTCTATAGTGAACTCCTATGTAGTGAACTCCTATGTAGTGAACTTCTCTATAGTGAACTGCTCTATAGTGAACTGCTCTATAGTGAACTGCTCTATAGTGAACTGCTCTATAGTGAACTGCTCTATAGTGAACTGCTCTATAGTGAACTGCTCTATAGTGAACTGCTCTATAGTGAACTGCTCTATATTGAACTCCTCTATAGTGAACTGCTCTATAGTGAACTGCTCTATAGTGAACTGCTCTATAGTGAACTGCTCTATATTGAACTCCTCTATAGTGAACTGCTCTATAGTGAACTTCTCTATAGTGAACTGCTCTATAGTGAACTCATCTATAGTGAACTCCTCTACAGTGAACTCCTCTATAGTGAACTCCTCTATAGTGAACTCCTCTATAGTGAACTCCTTTATAGTGAACGAGTTAGGATGTATCCTGTATAGTGAACAAATTTTCTTCAGACTGCGATGAATTTTGCCTTCAGTTTCAGAAAACTAAAGACCATTTTATGGTACACTAAAGTAAACTCAATCACTATAGATGAGTTCACTATAGAGGATTTCACTATAGATGAGTTCATTATAGAGGATTTCACTATAGATGAGTTCATTATAGAGGATTTCTCCTGAGTTAGGAAGCACCCGAGTAATGAAGGACCTGAGTTATGAAATGCACCTGAGTTATGAAATGCACCTGAGTTATGAAATACACCTGAGTTATGAAGTATTTTCTATGTTTAAATTATAGAAAATAAGATCTGTAAGATATTTCGTCATAGTTATCCCTCAATGAGCATAGTTTTCTAAGATTTCAATCATAGAAAACTATCTAGTGCACCTGAGATATGAAGTGGCTCTGAGTTATGAAGTAACCATTACTTCATAACTCAGGAGTTTCACTGTAAGATCAACGGAGTCGGAAAATTGGTGTTGACCCTTTAGTATTCCACTAGATTAGTTTTCCTGAGTTTTAGTGATTTAATATCATCACTAAAATGATGAATGGGTTAACCTTTGACATGTTAGGTCACTAAGTAATTTCTAAAGGTCAGATTGGTTCATGTCCTATGTTAACACCCACTGTCCGAGTACTGTGAGTGTCCGAGTACTGTGAGTGTCCGAGTACTGTGAGTGTCCGAGTACTGTGAGTGTCCGAGTACTGTGAGTGTCCGAGTACTGTGAGTGTACGAGTACTGTGAGTGTCCGAGTACTGTGAGTGTACGAGTACTGTGAGTGTCCGAGTACTGTGAGTGTCCGAGTACTGTGAGTGTACGAGTACTGTGAGTGTCCGAGTACTGTGAGTGTACGAGTACTGTGAGTGTCCGAGTGCTGTGAGTGTCCGAGTACTGTGAGTGTCCGAGTACTGTGAGTGTCCGAGTACTGTGAGTGTACGAGTACTGTGAGTGTCCGAGTACTGTGAGTGTCCGAGTATTGTAACGTTACCCATCCTATATATCTGGTTAACCCATTCATTTAAAGCCAATGAAAATAAGTTTCGAGTTATTGGACGGTTTCCGCATTTTCGATCATGTAAGAAAGGGCTATATAGAAGTTAAATATTATTTATTATATTGTTTATTCCATTAAATATGACCGAAATGTGGAACTGTTCGATAATTCGGAACTTACCCTCATTGTCCACAATTTTGAAATTTTAGTTGGTTTTAAATTTTGAAATCAATTCATTATTTAACCCTTTACCGGCGGGTAGTGGTATTCAGTCACTTTAACCGGGTATGAAAACCGGGTATCTGTACGGTAAATGTTTTTATCTCTGTTTATATTAATTTTATTGATTTCATTGTCGTTTATTTTGCTTTCATTTTAATGAAGTCTCCCATCAATAATTCTTTCATTGATAATTGTATACTATTAAAAAAAATAATATTACTCAAGAATTGATGAAATTATAAAACTTAAAAGTTTATTGAAATATTAAATAATATAATGGAAAACATTAAATTATGTATTTTATATAAGATTGAGAAAGAGGTGAAAAGAACTGAGTTACCCATAATAAGTTTTCTATGATGAGATAGATTAAAGAAAATTGAATTTACAGTGGAGACTTCTTCAAATTACATAATATAGAATGGTGTCATACATATGATTAAATTTTGATTATTTTCAATATAAAAAAATGTTGAAATTACTTTATAAAAAAACATTTCAATAAAAATAATTAACTATAACATTACTTTCTAAGATACTATATTTTAAAATTAGTATATTAGTTAATTATGATCTGTAATATTCAACTAACACAACGTAAAAAAAAAATACAAGAGACTTAGATGAAGTAAGTATATAGAAAAGTGACTCCACGAACAAAGTCACATACAAAACATTATCTCGGGTCTAAAGATAAGGTCAAGGACTCGAAGGGCAAATGAACTACAAGGGTCTAAGTTGTAGATATATCCTTTACCATAGGAGTATATATTATAAGCGTTCTAGGGGAATTCGGTATCAGTTTATAATGGTGTTATTAAAGTATAATAATAGAAAAAGTTGAAATTATGAGTACTAAAATGTGTAGTTTATTTAGTAAAAGAGGATGACATCATTAACCGTTGTAAAATGATACGTAACATTAGTAATTTTGACATGTTTTGACATTTATTTAACATGAGATTTGCGCGGAAAATTCGGTTTTGGAATATTCGGTCTCAGGTATAAATAAAACTAATGAACCCCCCGAACCCGCCTGCCAGGTCATTAAGCAATCATGAAGTGTACAGTACAACAAACTAGCGGATACAGAAAACTACATAACGGTAATTTATGTTGAGAAGTCATTTATAATTCTGAGACCGAATATTCCGAAACCGAAATTTAAGACCGAATATTCCGAAACCGAAATTTAAGACCATGATTAAGGTATATAATCTAAATGTTAGATACACCATTAACCTCATTCTCTCTTTAGTTTACCAGTTACTATCTTTTCACAGGTGGAATACGATTTGATAGCTATACCTGGGGAGGTGCTGCGACAAGAGATCAAGAAAACGGGACACAGTTACGGACCATTCGATGAGAGGTATGATGTAGTCAGACACTCAGTTACGCTCACAGTACTCGGAAACTGGGTGTTAACATAGCACTATGTCATGATTAGGGTTGCGACAATGTGCTTTTAAAATCATAGATCCCGAAACTATTATAGATGGAGAGAATTAATGAGTATTGAATGGTTCTACACAAGCGGTATATAGTATCTGATACCATTTCATTTCGTCTGTGATATTCTTAAGATCTATGATTTTAAAAGCATATTGTCACAACCCTAGTTAAGACTGCTGGTGTACGGTAATTGGTTGGTTATCCTGCTTCTTCATTTGAAAAATTGAAAGTTTTTATTCATTTATTATGTTTTTAGGGTTTCATAAAATTTTCTTACAATTTTTTTTTTTTTTCAAAATTTCTCTTAAAAAATCAGAATAATTGAAATTTTTTAAACTTTTTTTTCAGAATACGAGGAAATACACAAAATAGTAACAGCATTGCAGATTTATCCCAAGAACAAATAAAGGCATTGATAAAACACCAAAAACTCAAACAAAAGCACGCTTTACACCAACAAAAGAAACAATTACGAAACCAACAACTCAATCAACAACAATCACAATCAGTCAATCAGTATTTCAATCAACTCTCTAGCAACAATCAGCATAAAAGGCAAACCTCAGCCAAGCAGCAAAGCAGTCGCTTGACAGCAGCACAAATCAGACAAATTCTGCTTCTTCATCAGCGAAATCAGCAGCTTAATTCTCAGACGGGTGGCATTATGGAGAGAAGTTCTCAAGTCAAACGAAGCTTTACGTGAGTTTAGCCTTGAAATCATTTTCAATTTCGATGTTTTTCAAATTTCAAAAATTTAGAATTTTTACTTTTTCTTTATTTTTTAGAAAATTTACAAACAATTCTAGTTATTCATCATTTTATAATTATTCGAAGTTTTCGATTTCTTGAAAAAATCTTCGATCAGTTATTTTTGAAAAAAAAAGTTTTTTTTATAAATTTCATAAAATTCACTATTTTTGGGAATTTTCTCTTTTTGTTCAGAAATCAATTCTTTTAAAGATAAAATTATTAAACGAAACTTCCAAATTTCAATTTGTATTTCAGGAATCTGAAAGGTAACGGAAGAAATCGAAATAACAACAACAACGATGATGACGACGAGAATAATATGTACAGCAACGGTAACAACGGAAACAACGACAACGAACGGAGTAACGAAAAGGGAGGGAACATTCACGATACCATCAGGGACGCTACGGTCAGTTTCTCTTTTTGTTAAACTGTTTTTCTTTACTAATTCCTAAATTAAAACCAAAATAAATTGTTTACAAAATATGAATGATGCAAAAGAACAGACAAAATAAGAAAAGTTTTCCATATGTTGGGGATTCGATTCCTTGAAAATAAAAAATTAATCGAAATTTCAAAAATAATTTGAGAATTTTTTTGATGAAATTGTTTGAAAAATAGTTATTAAATAATTAGATCTCTTTCTGTGTGAATTACATAGAGAGCAAATTTTTTAATAATCCTCTCGATTTTCATCTCCCCCCAGCAAGTGATCCAGACAGTGGGCAATGTTGTTCAGGGGGTGGGCAGCGTGGTGAACACTTTCCAGTCTCTCAGTAATTTGGGGTCAGGAGGAGGCATGGGAGCAGCAGGTTCTGGGGCAGCCGCCCTCGGTGCTATTGGAGGAATCAAAGCCAAACTTGCGTGAGTAGATTTAGAAATATTGTAAGGTATTCTTCATATTTTGCTATTTGGTCTCCAAATACGAGGTCTTAGATTTTTGTGTTGGGTAGAATCGTATGCTTCATTTACTATCACCTCTTCATTTTCCTCTTCCATCCGTGAGTGCACTAACCAGTGCATCTGTTTCTTTTTGTGAAATTACTTGGTAAGTGACTGCATTCACGGAGTAGCTTTTCTGCATCCATGAGAATTGTCACCAACGGTAAAGGTGACTTTGTTCGTGGAGCCACTTTCCTCACTGACAGCTTTTTTTTGTCCCTTGAATTAAAATTCTTTTTGACTTCAGCGATATGACCTTTAGTTCTGAAGCCAGACTTTTAGCCTCCACTGAATATATTAACTAATGAATTATTATTTTGCAGAAGAACCTTCGGTGGTCAGAACAATAAGAACATGGGGTTCAATGGTGGTTCCTCCATGACTAACATGGCCACTAGTATGGCGAGGAGTGGAGAGCACTCCGCGATGGGAGGTGGCGGCGATTCGGTAACATCCTACTACAATATTGTACAAATTAAGATAGAATTACACATAAACTAAGATTTTTACCAACTGTTCGCGTGAATATTACAATGTTTGAAAGTGTTGAAGATCAAGTGAGTTGGACATGAATTTCTCTAACCTGCCTTTCTTCACAGAAAGCGCTACTTAGGAACGTAGGTGGAGCCCTCGCCTTAGGAGGTACGGCTGCAGCTGGTTTGGCAGCACTGGTGGCGAAACTCAAGATGAACCAGGGTCAGGGCAACGGGGGTGGAAATGGACAACAAGATTTCCTGAAGTAAGTTTGTACCAATCTAAGTCAGGGTAACCACTCCGTTTACGGACATTCATTGTATTCGAAAAAGAGTGCCAACATAGCTCATGAACCAATTTGTTCTCACATTTTGTTCTCTCATCAACAGAAACCTGGTGTCAAGTCTCGGTGGAAATAATAAAGGGGGATCAGGAGGATCAGGTGGTCTGGGTGGTGGACTAGATAGTCTGAGCGGTGGCTTAGATGTTCTGCAAGGCTTGGGGGATTTGAAAGGAAGTCTAGGTGGAGGTTTAGGTAATCTAGGCGGTGGATTGGGAAATCTAGGTGGATTAGGTGGTGGTTTGGGTAATCTAGGCGGCGGTTTGGGAGATCTTGGTGGTTTGGTGAGTGGAGGTGCAGGTGGGCTGAAGGAAGCTGGTTCAGGAATCAAAGAAGTTTTCAACGGAGTGAAGGGCAGTATTGCTACTGTAGGACGATTGAGTACTTCCATCCTCAGAATTCTACTGCAGGTAAGTTAAATTTAGTTATAATTGCTATTAGTTGAATAATTTATCAGTTTTGATGCATCGTTTGCACAAAGAAAATATTTAAGAATAATTAGAGTTAACGAGAGAATGTTAAAGTTAAGAAAGAATAACTAAGAAGTACATTTAGATTAAAGTACAATTTCTCTTTCAGATCCCAGGGATCAAAGCCCGAGTTCTTACTGAAATAGCCGATGCAGTCACCCCACTCAAGACAACCATCAGCGACGTGATAAGTGAGAACGCGGATGATATGAGGTCCATGATGGAAGCCAGTACTGAAATCATCACTGATGGTTTCGACATAGTGATCAACCTCATTTCTGATGTTCTTGCTCTTAAAGGAAGGATGATCGCTTCTTTCAGCGCCAACGGTTTAGATTCTTCCGCTTCTGCCTTCGATGGAGGTAAGAATTGATATAAAATAGGGTTTTTATCGTAGTTTGCTTTAAAGTACACTCTAAACAAATCAATTTTGCAGGTTACAGGATTAAGTAATACAAAATAAGGATATGTCTAATTAACGTATGGATCCGAAATAAATCTGGTTGTAGTCACTACATGAACTTAGTTTGGAACGCGTTTGTTGTATCCGCTAGTTTTTTGTATAGGTTTAATACTTCTCTTATTGCACGTTCTCTGATAAATGTATATTTACATAACAAATTGTATAATTTAGTTGAACTTTGGGACATGTTTAACAACCTAACCACTAATTAATCAACTCGTTCTTCTCTCTCAGGTTTACGGATAGGTGGCGCTGTTGTTCAGGCAGGAAGTGAAATATCAGAGGCTGTAGGCAGAGGTGTTTCAGATGTGGTACAACTGACTTCAGATGCAGATATTCCAGGTCTGCCAGATCTCTCAGGAATCCCCAACATACTCACTGGTTTATTGGGTTCTGGGAAAAGCGCTTTGGGAGGCTTAGGCGGTAATTCGCAAGCCGAAGAAAATTTCGAATCTTTCGAAATAGGCCGATAAGAAAATCGATCTAGTTTTACCTTTATGGTAGGGTATGTACATAATTAATCGGTATGGTATATTAGACGATAGCAAGCTACAAAAAGAAGTTCAGTTTTCGATAGTTTGTGGCAAATAAGGTTTATTCAGTGTACCATTTCAATGAAACTGAATTGCATGGTGCATGAAAAAGAACCTTCTAATTGAAAACTGAACATCTCTTTCTAACTTGCTATCTGTTACTGTGTCATATCGGCTACTGTGTATTCACCCTATTATGTATTTTATTGTTAGTTTCCTAAATGAAATAACTCAGTCAAGTTGAAGATACTATCTTTATAATATAAACTGTTACAATAAACTTATAATACATAAATGCACGATGGCCAAATTCAAGCAGTGATGAAAACAAAACAATTGGATGACATCGCGTACAACTGTGTATAACAATTTAAATAATCTATGAAATTGATAGTTGAATATATCATTCTTTTTGTGCAATATTAAGACATGTAAATGTATATCACATATTTAACTATTTTAACTAGGTATGTTGTTATTGTTTTCGGTTATTTTGTAAAGTTTATTTTATTTATATTAACTGATTTAGTAAATATACACGTATATGGGTTTTCTTCATATAAATAGATTTATACATTTCATCTATATATACTGTACAGAAAACAATATATCATGAATTCCGTCTACTTTTGTTGATATTTAGAGATTCAGAGTAGCTTTCATGCATCCATGAACCATGTCATTAAATAGGTAGGTTGTTTATCTAGATTCTTCCTATAACGGTTGTGATTCATATGATCACGCAAATTTCAAATTGCAATAATAGAAATATTCGTAATTGTAAAGACTAATCCTTCATTTCCTAAATTCTTCAATTCTTATTTAATAATCCACGTAAATTTCAGGTCAATGAATTTATAACTACCTGTTTAAATGGTCTCACCTTCTTACCGAAAAAGATTTGCCAGGATGCCAAAAAATTTGCGTAAACATATAGTGGGGGTTATACTTAACAGGTCAATGACAAGTTTGGTACAGAAATATCGTTCAATTAAAAATGACAGAGTTTTATATTATGAATAATTTTGCGTGATCATATATGATCACGCATTTCATTAAAAGGGTTGATACATAAAGTACATGTACATACAATCTCTCCTAACACTAATTTTCAATATTTTTAATGTATATTCATGTATAAACATTTAACAAAAATGATACACATTTTTTATAGTTAGAAAGTTTATACAGTTACTTGTTATATTTATATTCACTGATTAATGTTTTCCAAAATACTGTAAATTAATTGTAATTATATAGCATGTTAATAATTATTAAACTTGAACTTATAATGGATTCATAGGAGATTTTCAGTTGCACCCAACATAATATTCTATGGCCCCACCATAACTTTTTCCACGATATAATGCTCATACTGAAACCTATCTAGAATTTTTTGTTCATATTTTATGTATCGATTGTACAAGAGATAATTTTCTAATAAAATATCTAAATGCTATACTAATTTTTTATTTCTATATGATAATTTCTTCACATTGAAAAATAGAGATAGGATTTTTCGATTTTTTTTTTCGAACTAATTCCAAAAATTTAATTAAAAGATTTTTTATTTTTATACAATAGGCATATAATTTTTTAGCAGAATATCTAAATTTTTAATCTACCTACTTTATTGAGAATTTAGATTTAGTTTGGATTCCATATTTCGTTTTTTTTTCAATCATATTTACCATTTTTTAAATTCGGATTAGGTTGCCTATTCAGATTTCAAAATTCTACATTTTCTGCGACTATTTAAATTTTCGTAAAATTTTGAAATTTCGATGTGGGGAACGGCACAGTATCCGGAAAATAGGTATTTAAGGTAGTTCAAGAGGCAATCCGACTTTTAGAAAATACTAATTGACGTACTATGACCACGGTACGCTTTCCTTGTACTGAGAAAAATTCCTTAGTTTGGTATTACAGTGAATTTAAATTTTGATATAGTAAATTTGTTTTTCACATTAAAGATTTCCCTGATTTTCACAATGGTATTCTTAGAAGATTTAACATTATGGATTCAGTTAGTCAACCTAATTCCAAGTTTCTAAAGGACTTCTAAATATATTAAAAATATAAAATCACAGCTGACGTTTCCCTACCTAGTTACTTCGGCAATTGAATTTCTTTGTCACTGGAGTAATCCTACCCCTATTGTAGTCTGCAGAAACTGTTGCAAACCGGTTATGCCAGTCCACCACAAAGGATGAAGTCATTTTTATATTTTCTGAAATGAAGGCAAAGAACAATAGAAATTTAAGCCTCTGCCCCATTGTTCAGACTCTTTCTCACCGATAGGTGGCGTGCGTGGTCAACTGGAACAACACACCCGTAGAAGGTCAAGATCCAGATAAAATGTTATTATAAGAATCTTTAAAAGTAAAAATTTGCAGAAACTAATTTTTTCAAAATTTCAGTTGGACACCATTTGAGATTCTTGAAATGTTTCATTTATCGTAATGCTTAAAATTTTGATATTCACTGTATTTTGATAATAGTGTCCTGATTGGGCTACTTGCCGTATTTTACCAAAATCAGAATTCGTCAAGTCTCAAATTCACACTAGAAAAGGTACCCTCAAACTTAACTCGAAATGTTTCCGATGACAGGGTTTGTATCATTCACTACATCAAAAGTCAGTTTGGAAGCACTCATGTGGAAGAAAATCATCATCAACAGCACCTTTGAAGTCGGGACATTCAACATATCAACAAGCATCATCAACCAACATGTCGTCAGCACAAAATTCGACATAAGAAATTAGAGGATTTTAACTTCTCAAACGCTCTCACAAATACAAAGGACTTTGAAGAAGTAGTCGGAACAGAAAAATGAATACTGTATGATTTAAAACCTTACATAACATTTTCAAAATTAATCATACACTATAACTAATCACTAAATTGATGATATACCTTAATAATATTAAAACAATCTAGGTTTCACATTCTATCGATGCATATTAACTAATATTCCTTTCCATATTATATTTAATAACCCGTTTTGAATGTTAGAAATAAATGAAAGCTAAGAGTGTTTAAAGCCGCGTCATCCACTCAACCAAAGGCATTTTTTAAGACACCAAATCCCATTCTTCTTCTCCATTGTCATCAGCAGAATCTGACCTGGGAGGCACAAAGGTGGGTCAAGCGTGTGTCCAAATTTGCCTCTCAAACCACCCGGCAGATGGCGGCGGTGCTGCAGCGTAAAAATAAAAGAATGGCGGGATGCGCGACTGTTTGCATTGGAGGAAAAGTTTGTTTATTTATGTTGCAGATTTGGTAGGATTTTAATACGCCACAACACTTACGAATTATTGGATTATTTAGTTGGAAATTGCAATGGGAAGTTCTTTTCAATTACAAATAATTATTTGTAAATAAAGGAATAGTAAGAGAATTTTAAAATATTGTTCACGAAATAACTGTATTTATATAAAAACTTAATCGCTTTTATCTAATATACCTAGGGTAACGTACATATTACCGTACAGTTACGTATTCCCGTTTTTTTTAGTTGTACGGAATTGCGTAGCGGTTAAAATAAAGTAACTTACCCAACTCCAGTGATATCGATTACTAATTATGTTAATTCACTTAAATCTTTTAATTGACTGAACCAATGAATAATTTAAATATGAATGACCACTAAAAGTCAGTGTGTTTATCCCTTTTCAGTAGTAATTAGGTATTCCCTTTATTGTGTCACGTGCTGCATCAATAAATATGTTAATTCATTGCATACAATTATGCAAAACTGCCCACTGAATTAGGCTCATTTTAACTGCATAATAACAGTCCGTCTTTCCTTTATGTTCTACGAATAAATTAGATGTGGCATTCCTCTAGATTAGGATTCTTATTTGGGAAAACTGTTTTATATGACTTGATAATAAAAGTATTTATTGAAATGTTTTAGAATTTTTTTCCACCTTTAAAGAATTTCGATTTAAGACAAATATATTTTTCTCAAAAAAGTTCTCCAATAGAAGTATCACGTTAAATTAAGTATTTATTTATTTTGGTCATTAAATAATTACAACGAATAATTTCGAAATAATATTATCGGAGATGATAAAGTTAGTTACTCTCTCAATCTTCTATGGCCCCACCATACTTTACTCTCCCAATCTTCTATGGCCCCACCATAACTTACTCTCTCAATCTTCTATGGCCCCACAATACCTTACTCTCTCAATCTTCTATGGCCCCACCATACCTTACTCTCCCAATCTTCTATGGCCCCACCATAACTTACTCTCTCAATCTTCTATGGCCCCTCCATACCTTTCTCTCTCAATCTTCTATGGCCCCACCATACTCTCTTAATCTTCTATTTGCCCCACCATAACTTACTCTCTCAATCTTCTATTTGCCCCACTAAAACTTACTCTCTCAATCTTCTATGGCCCCACCATACCTCACACCCTTAGTGTTATTAGTTCTCCAATTTGCTTCTAATTCACCCCTCTTCCAATCAATGCATTTAGGACTCTGTCAGTGGCACTCCCTGTGAATGAAGTCCTGGGGTCCAAAGCCCTGACCATACTCCCAAAAGAGGGGGGGGGGTTGTCGAATTAATTGTAAATGCTGAGTATTCGTCCTAATTTAATATTTGTTATTATTCGTCAAGGGTAAATATTCGTTGTTATTCGTTAATGTTAAAAATACGGTAGCAGACACTCACAGTACTCGTAAAGTGGGTGTTAACATACAGGACATGTTAGGTCACTAAGTAATTTCTAAAGGTCAGATTGGTTCATGTCCTATGTTAACACCCACTGTCCGAGTACTGTGAGTGTCCGAGTACTGTGAGTGTCCGAGTACTGTGAGTGTCCGAGTACTGTAAGTGTCCGAGTACTGTGAGTGTCCGAGTACTGTGAGTGTCCGAGTACTGTGAGTGTCCGAGTACTGTGAGTGTCCGAGTACTGTGAGAGTCCGAGTACTGTGAGTGTTCGATTACTGTGAGTGTCTGAGTACTATGAGTGTCTGAGTACTGTGAGTGTCCGAGTACTGTGAGTGTCCGAGTTCTGTGAGTGTCCGAGTACTGTGAGTGTCCGAGTACTGTGAGTGTCCGAGTACTGTGAGTGTCCGAGTACTGTGAGTGTCTGAGTACTGTGAGTGTCCGAGTACTGTGAGTGTCCGAGTACTGTGAGTGTCCGAGTACTGTGAGTGTCCGAGTACTGTGAGTGTCCGAGTACTGTGAGAGTCCGAGTACTGTGAGTGTCCGATTACTGTGAGTGTCTGAGTACTGTGAGTGTCCGAGTACTGTGAGTGTCCGAGTTCTGTGAGTGTCCGAGTACTGTGAGTGTCCGAGTACTGTGAGTGTCCGAGTACTGTGAGTGTTCGAGTTCTGTGAGTGTCCGAGTACTGTGAGTGTCCGAGTACTGTGAGTGTCCGAGTTCTGTGAGTGTCCAAGTACTGTTAGTGTCCGAGTACTGTGAGTGTCCGAGTACTGTGAGTGTCCGAGTTCTGTGAGTGTCCGAGTACTGTGAGTGTCCGAGTACTGTGAGTGTCCGAGTTCTGTGAGTGTCCGAGTAGTGTGAGTGTCCGAGTACTGTGAGTGTCCGAGTACTATGAGTGTCCGAGTAATATTTGAACGTTTTTCCATTACGTATATACCTATATATATATTTTAGTATTATCATAAAGTACAGGTAAAGCTCGTACAACGGACAGTACGTGTACCTAAAATAGTGTCCGCTATGCCGTACAATGAACTTTATTATGAACATTTACTTCAGTTTGGGATTTAAACTTTGTAAGTTTTTTTTAAAGTGAACAAAGAAACGTCAATGAAGGTATACAATCTCAGAATATTATTAAATAATTTTTTTAATAAAATCTTATAATATTTGAATTACTTTCTCATATAAATGTACGATATAATAAGTCAATTAAAATAAAACAAGGATATTAAAAACTAAATAGATATTATGAATTATGTAAAATAAAAGAGAGGTAGGTACACCTCTTTTTAATTTCTATAGAACTTCTCTAATCAATGAAAATGTATAGAAAATTGGTAAAAAAGTCAAATAATTACTGAAATATGAAAAATGATATATTAACCAATGATTGTAATTGTAATTGGCTAAATAATTGGTAGATGAATAGAATATTTGTTAATCCATATAATTTAAAAAGGTCGTGTGAAGAGCTGCAGTTCGGTAGAACGCAAAATTTCTGTCCTTTGTAGGTAGTGTCCGTTTAAAGATCGTCCGATGTACGAGATTTAACTGTAAATACTGGAATACCGAATATGAAATAAGAGAGTGTGAAATTTTTCGTCGTCTGTAATGAAAAAATTTCCCGATTGAAGACAGTTTTATATATTCAATAATATTCACTATTTTTTTAATAGTTAAAGAAAGATCTAACAGAGAATAAGGACTACGTGGAAATATTCATCAAATAACGTAACTGCATACGGTATTGAGTATTTATCTTAAATAGACATTAACAGGTTTTAGTTATGACGTACTATCAGAGAAAAGAGTCACTGTGATGATGTACTATCAGAGAAAAGAGTCACTGTGATGATGTACTATCAGAGAAAAGAGTCACTGTGATGATGTACTATCAGAGAAAAGAGTCACTGTGATGATGTACTATCAGAGAAAAGAGTCACTGTGATGATGTACTATCAGAGAAAAGAGTCACTGTGATGATGTACTATCAGAGAAAAGAGTCACTGTGATGATGTACTATCAGAGAAAAGAGTCACTGTGATGAAGTACTATCAGAGAAAAGAGTCACTGTGATGATGTACTATCAGAGAAAAGAGTCACTGTGGTGATGTACTATCAGAGAAAAGAGTCACTGTGATGATGTACTATCAGAGAAAAGAGTCACTGTGATGATGTACTATCAGAGAAAAGAGTCACTGTGATGATGTACTATCAGAGTAAAGAGTCACTGTGATGATGTACTATCAGAGAAAAGAGTCACTGTGATGATGTACTATCAGAGAAAAGAGTCACTGTGATGATGTACTATCAGAAAAAGAGTCACTGTGATGATGTACTATCAGAGAAAAGAGTCACTGTGATGATGTACTATCAGAGAAAAGAGTCACTGTGATGATGTACTATCAGAGAAAAGAGTCACTGTGATGATGTACTATCAGAGAAAAGAGTCACTGTGATGATGTACTATCGGAGAAAAGAGTCACTGAGATGATGTACTATCAGAGAAAAGAGTCACTGTGATGATGTACTATCAGAGAAAAGAGTCACTGTGATGATGTACTATCAGAGAAAAGAGTCACTGTGATGATGTACTATCAGAGAAAAGAGTCACTGTGATGATGTACTATCAGAGAAAAGAGTCACTGTGATGATGTACTATCAGAGAAAAGAGTCACTGTGATGATGTACTATCAGAGAAAAGAGTCACTGTGATGATGTACTATCAGAGAAAAGAGTCACTGTGATGATGTACTATCAGAGAAAAGAGTCACTGTGATGATGTACTATCAGAGAAAAGAGTCACTGTGATGATGTACTATCAGAGTAAAGAGTCACTGTGATGATGTACTATCAGAGAAGAGAGTCACTGTGATGATGTACTATCAGAGAAAAGAGTCACTGTGATGATGTACTATCAGAAAAAGAGTCACTGTGATGATGTACTATCAGAGAAAAGAGTCACTGTGATGATGTATTATCAGAGAAAAGAGTCACTGTGATGATGTACTATCAGAGAAAAGAGTCACTGTGATGATGTACTATCAGAGAAAAGAGTCACTGAGATGATGTACTATCAGAGAAAAGAGTCACTGTGATGATGAACTATCAGAGAAAAGAGTCACTGTGATGATGTACTATCAGAGAAAAGAGTCACTGTGATGATGTACTATCAGAGAAAAGAGTCACTGTGATGATGTACTATCAGAGAAAAGAGTCACTGTGATGATGTACTATCAGAGAAAAGAGTCACTGAGATGATGTACTATCAGAGAAAAGAGTCACTGTGATGATGAACTATCAGAGAAAAGAGTCACTGTGATGATGTACTATCAGAGAAAAGAGTCACTGTGATGATGTACTATCAGAGAAAAGAGTCACTGTGATGATGAACTATCAGAGAAAAGAGTCACTGTGATGATGTACTATCAGAGAAAAGAGTCACTGAGATGATGTACTATCAGAGAAAAGAGTCACTGTGATGATGAACTATC
>CANNZV010005820.1:0-23151 GCA_947561585.1 Caprella mutica | reverse complement strand
CCCAAGGAGAGATGAGGGTACGAGAAAAAAAAATTTCCCCTCGCAATATGCAAAAATACGTAGGCAGGACATAAGGCAGCTAAAGGACACTAGTGCCTCCATTTTTGACAAGGCTGTCATTGGTCTTAAGTCAAAACAGTCCTGATGTAATGTCTCAAATGAAACGGTCAAAAAGGCTCAATGGGGCTTAAGACCAGAGAACAAAGCAATCAAGTCATGAGAGACTCTCACTTGATGCTCAGAGATATGAGGAAAGAAGTTGTAACCCTTAAAGCATGAGGTTGTGCGATGTAATGCAAGAAAATCATCTTTTGCCAACGAGATAATTGCAAATTA
This sequence comes from Caprella mutica, assembly GCA_947561585.1. Classification (NCBI taxonomy): domain Eukaryota; kingdom Metazoa; phylum Arthropoda; class Malacostraca; order Amphipoda; family Caprellidae; genus Caprella; species Caprella mutica. The sequence continues at coordinate 22,815 of CANNZV010005820.1, read as the reverse complement.
TTAGGCCAAGGGAACAAGTACTCAACAAAAGAGGCAATGTAGGATTGGATTGTTAGGTTTACACCCTCTGGTACTTGGAAAGGGCCAATCAACGTTTCACCAATGATGCCCGCTTAAAACATAAAGCCACAGCCTCCTTGTTGACGACGAAACCAGTGTGGATAAACAGCTCCAATAGGATCCAAACTTTAATCCATCCATCAGGAGAATCAAGGGTGGCTCTTTCCTCATCTGTTAAAAGAACAAGTAAGAAGTTTGTTTTCATCTAATTCTGTGTACATCTAATGCCTTTTTCCTTTTGGGTCTTATCCATAGGAGGCCTGGAAATGGGCTCCACGTTCCTTGTCGTCTCATTTAAGACACTGTTTGGACGAATAACCAATGACAGCCTTGTCGAAAATGGAGGCACTAGTGTTATTTGGCTGCCTTATAACCTGCCTAGGTATTTTTAGCATATTTCGAGGGGAAAAAGCTTCTCCTCGTGCCCTCATCTCTCCTTGGGTTGGTATCGGGATCTTCCACAATAAAACTATGTTTATCTTATCCCTCCCAAATTCATTAGCTAACTATAGAAGAGTCCTCCCTTCTGCAGGACCTGTTACATTTTCTACCCTCTCGGTAGAAGTTAATCGCCCATTTTTTGGCCTTTTCACAGAGCTGCAATAAAGCGATGGACAGTTAAAATGCCTTCAAAATACATAAGCGTTCATAACTTTCCAATTTTCTCATGGATTCAAAAAATATTTCAGCAAGATATTAACATAGAAGCAATCTTCCAGTGACCGAAGTTTCACTACTGTACGATCAATATTATTGAAATTATTCACAAAATAGTGATCTGCAATAAAGCGTTGGACGCAGTTTATGTATTTTAACTCTATGAGTGATGCCATTGAAAATCATTTCCTCCGAATATTTCCTAATGCAAACTTCACCAGCCATGAAAGATGTACTTTTTAAGAAGAGAATAGAGTAGATAATTAAATATTTTGCAGATTTCTTCACTGGGAGTTACTAGGGCTGAAGCATTGGAGCTAATTCTCTCTGTAGTTCATTTTCCAACTTACTTTGTATTATCAACATAGCAGTGTCTCCTTCTACAAATACTATTTTTTTCCTGAAAATGAATTTAATTGGGTGTTATCTGTTATCTTGCAAAAATGTTAAACAATATATATCAAGTACTCTCAAAAGATCATAATTGAGGTAGGGTAATAGATCAATAGTATCTACTCAATATGAAGATGCCAAAGAATTTGATTAAGTAGCTACTAAAATTTGTTCAAAGAGGAAACATATGCTCTTTTGTTGATATGAAAATTTATATAGCTAATAAGAATTTGTATGTATAGGCCAAATCTCATAATTACCTCTCATATTAAGTTATTCTGAACATTCATCTTGCCAGGGAAATGAACACTTTCCTTCAAAGAATGCTTGAAACTCAGTCCTTCATAACTCTTTCCCAAGTCCCTTCTTGCAACAATGGCTGAATCTGAGAAATATAATTATGAAATTATTAAAATCTTATCAGAATGCTACTTAATATAATTCTTTATAAAAAAATAATATTATTGTGAAATTATATCTAAATTTGGCTGCCAGGTGCAGATTTTCCACTTCAAGGAAATCATAATTATATTTGAGACATTTAAATTCAAATTTCCTTTTTCTCCTTGGAATGTCTACTTAGTACTTGACTGGAACCTTTGAGCTCACTTTGAAACCTGGAGACTCTAAATAGTATATTTAAGAAGACTAAGGTAAGAGTCTTAGGTACCTCTGTACCCAGTTGGCTAGTTCCTAACTTCCTACAAGGCTACAAATACCTAATCTACTAGAATCACTAGACTGTACAGTCTGTAATGTACTTGAGTCTAGTGACTAGTCTATACTCTATGGAACACAGTTCCATGTTCTAGAGGCTGGTAAATTGTAAGCCAATTTTTGAGCCAAAATTTCACATAAATTCTGAGCCAAGCCAATTTGGCTCATTATTTGATGATTTCAAGCCAAAATTAACATGGGAACTGTGAAACATAGGAATTAATTCAAAATTTCAATTCAATTAGACATATCTGAGTTTTGACCTTTTGAAATAAAATAAAATTTAAACCAATTAATTGGCTTTAACTGACATACAGACAGTCACATACAATGATACATTGAAGAAGAAGCTAGACTATTAACTTATTAGTAGGTACCTATTCATAATTCAGGTAATCAACCTTAGCACAATAGGTAGGATATGCTTTTTTATGGTTATTTCACACCTCTTGTTTAAATGGAAACAAATATTGCCTTTCTTAGTTGAAACATAAAAGTTTGAGATTAAATATTTTTCATGATATAGAAGGCTAACAAACTAGGTAGTAGGTAGTTAGTTAGTTTATAATTAGGCAAATTGGTAGGTACTAGGTATGTAGAATATAGCATAGGTTTTATGTAAGTTCTAAGCTAGTGTTACTGTTACCTAATTACCAGTTACCAACAGCAGCTACTACTACTACCTAACTGTTAGCCTTAGGCCATTAGGAAGCTTCTTGTTTCAGACGATAACATGAAAGTAACAGTTATGGAACTCAAGGAAGGAAGGTAAGGTAGATAGGAAAAATAAACTCACTTACCCTGAGTGAAAATCAATTTCTGAAGTAGGAAATGGCTGAAGTTGAGGCCTCGAGGGATTGAAGCTTCAGTATTAAACGAAATTTCTGTGTCTGTCTACTGATGAAATAGCCTAATAGGTAGCCTAGTCAAAATTGTAGAAATCTTCCGGTTTAAAATGGTCCAATGGTGGAGACAGCATATTTTCGAATTCTTCTTAGAGATTGAATGGAGTCCAATAAAATAACGTCACTTCTAAGTTGAAGGTCTAACCCCAACTGGCAACAATATCAAAAAACAATATCGTTTTTGTTTCAAATTTCAATGGGAATCTTTTGAAATATCAGCCTAGTTTTGACTTCACTGAGTCTGAAGGGCAGTTTTTTATTATACATTTTCTAATCATTGGCATTTTACAATAATTAAAGAGGTACCTAGGCACGAATTTCAGTCAGTATCCAAAACCGCGCAGCGTGGTAGGTAGTAGGTATTTGATAGGTATGCAGATACGCACATAAACACGATCAAACTTGTTTACATAAAATAAAAATTCTACGAAGCTTGTGCTATTTGACACCAGGTGGCGCATTCCTAATTTTAATTAAATACTATTTCTTTAAATCGATTTTTCCCAGACGAACAAAATATGTCATAATACATAATTAATTATGCTGATTCCAATAAAACACATTTTAGCTAATGTTTGATTTTACCCGCACCCCCCCTTTAAAGATCTTTAATGAACTGTGAGTACTACTCATAGACAGTAAATAAATAGAGAAGTATACCAAGTACAATATTGGAACATCAAAAAATACTCTGAGTGACGTCATACAAAGTATTTTCCATTTTGTTTTTAAATAAAAAATGTTCTACTATTCAGTTAAACGTGCATTTTCATGGAAATAAACTTACATAAAATTGTTTTTATCACGTTTTACACTCTATTCACTTATAATATTCACCTTATAATACTTATAATACATGAGAGTACTGTATGCGACGCCATTTGTTTACATCGTTTCTGAAGAATGGATCAAGTTCACCGTCAATTAATTCGAAACTTAGTTTACTTTTCTATTTCCTATTTACTATGGTACTACTTATTCCTATTCTATGTACTGTGATATAGATATCAATAAGCAATCTGAATTTGACGATAATAACACATCACCTTCCCAGCAAACATGAATGTATCTATTCGATGTCTAAACGACTCTGTGTAACCTCTCTTCCGACATCGAATACCAGTAACAAATTAGACATGGTGACATCAAGTAGACATCAATCCGATATCCGTTTGCACCGTTAAACCGCATCATATCAAGTATATTTGGCATCGAAGCGATACCGTTTTAACAGCGTTGAATAGAAAGATAAATTACGACATCCAACATACATATGGATTCTGCATCGAACAGACGCCTAATTATATATCTAATATGCTTCGAAACGATATCACTTGCATCCATAAAATAAAGAAATTAAAATTGAAAACTCTTACTTCATTGATATAACGTTCTGTTCATTTAGATGCATATCAATTTGATTAATGTTACATAATGTTATGTGTAAATTAAATGGGAAGAAATGAAGTGATGTGTCCTGGCATCGTTCCTGGGCCCTTCCGTCCTCGTGCCAGCAGCTCAGCCTCTTTGCCACCGTGGATGCATTTGACTAAAAAAAATTTTTGATATTAAACGACCCGGAGATACTTAAAAATATTTTAAAGTGAAAAGAACAATACAGGCAAGCACTGCTTTTATAACCAAAATCACAACTTATTCTTATTACAAATAGTAAAGAGTTGGTTAAATTTTTATATAATTGTAACTCCTTAAATATTTCGTTCTCTATGAGTTCAAATTATAGAAAATGTTTTGAGGCCACGACTTAGAATAAAGATGAAAGCTCTGTGATGCATTAATTAAAATTAATAGATAATTAAATTTTTATAATTATTGTGTTTCATTGAACAAACAGGAATTTTGTGCTCTGTGAAATATTTTTAGCAGTAGGGTATATGTTCCAAGTTATTAATAGGGTCTATATTTTCGAACACGTGATAAAGGAAAATATAATAATTATTATTTAACTACTATTTAATTAGTAACATAATAGCTGAAGGTATGAAACCAAATGAAATAAAAGTTAAATAATGTTTATAATATATAAATTTATTGAGTCCGATAACCACTTTAAGTTTAATTATCTATTTTGTGAATCACTGAATTTCAATCTTCTCATTTGCAGCTTTTGGCACTATGGTGAAAGCTCAAGTTATCGGATGTGGGGTTCCGCATTTTATGTGGAAAAATTATTTATGTGATGATTTTTATTTCTAAACTTGTATTTTACGTACTGGTATCATGGATGCCAATTTAAGTAAGAATTGAATAATGATAATTATTATTAGTTATTTCTTACATATTCGAAAATGTGGAACCGTCTGATAACACAGAATTTACTCTAAAATGAAACATGTTAACTAGCCCATCAACTTTTAATTATTTACGTTTAGTAGAGGTTTAACGTCTGCTTCGGAACCAAAGGCCATGTCGCTAACGTCAAATGGAAATGAAATACAAGGGACTGGAAGAAGCAGTGAGAATGGAAAGTGGCTCCATGGACGAAGTCACGACGCTCATGGATGCTGAAAAGCTACTCCGTGAATGCTGTCACCATTACCGAGGAATGTGACAAAAATGGTCACAAGCACCGGTGTCTGCACTCAAGATGGAAGAGGAAAATGAAGAGGTAATAGTAAATGAAGTCTACGAGCCTACCTAACAGAAAATCTAAGACTTCATACGTAATTGTAGAGCATAATCCTAGCGCTATCCTCTAAAACTGCATGAAGAGTTAAAAACATGATAAACATAAAATAGACTATACATAATTCAAATTACAACAGTTTGGGTCCCGAGGGACGCCACCCCACTTCTCTTCTATTCACCAAAGACAGCTTCAGGAACCCCTCGGGGCTTATTTACAACAAGCAGTTTAGAACAGATTCATAACAATAAATGCACTGGCCATCGAAAAATCACTTGATTGGTTATCCATTTCATTTTCACGGTACTGGAGGAACACTGTTCAACAACCGATGTTCCAGTATCGCTTACTTTACGTTGATCCATTGTACAATCGCACTAGCGTGCTAATGCCTTATCGTACCTTTACAACTGCCGTAGTCCCTTATAAGTTATAAGTGTATTAATTTTAAAGGGAGCACTACTTTATAGAAAGGTACAATCCAATTGAATAGAAATAATTCCTACATTTCTTTACGTATTATAAAACAGGAAGATGAGAAGAAAATGAATTTCAAAATTTGAAACTATTTTTTTAAAACTACGTATCTGTTTTCGCACTTCTGGTCGACGTATAAATTCAGATATCGTTTGGAAACAGACATGCCGACGTCAAGATGATGCTGTTAAAACCATGTATCGGTTTTCGTGTTTCTACTCGAAGTTTAAATTCAGATATCATTTAGAAACAGACATTCCGATATCTACTATGAGTCGAAATGGTTACTAAGTCGATACCCACCGTTAGCGCTACGAATTCGACAGCAAACGGCATCGAATCGACATTCATATGTTAGTTGGGTTATAACGATCACAATTTAGGTACTTTCTCAATCATTATTTTCTAAATAAAATACCTGTATTAATATAATGTTCATTATTTTGGGCAGAGATTGGGTGGTGTTGAGGTGAACCTACTAAAGGCCCTTTTACACGAGCACTCATCACCGTCAACGTTCCTATGAGTGGCCCTAAACCACGCCCACTGCATGTAAAAATAGTCTTAATTGCATGAGCAGCACTGATGAGTGTTCCCGTCACTGCCATATGAAGCATGTCTTGATTTTTGAACGGCAGTGATATCCCAGCAAAGTAGACATCAATCCGATATCCGTTTGCACCGCTAAACCGCATCATATCAAGTATATTTGGCATCGAAGCGATACCGTTATAACAGCGTTGAATAGAAAGATAAATTACGACATCTAACATACCTACATAGGGATTCTCCATCGAACAGACGCCTAATTATATATCTAATATGTTTCGAAACGATATCCACTTGCATCCAATAAATAAATAAATTAAAATTGAAAACTCTTACTTCATTGATAAAACGTACTGTACATTTAGATGCATATCAATTTGATTTTTGTTACATATAGTTATGTGTAAATTAAATGGGAAGAAATGAAGTGATGTGTCCTGGTATCGATCGTGGGACCCTCCGTCTTCGTGCCTGAAACTCTGTCACATTGCCACCGTGGATGCATTAGGCTAAAAAAAAAATTTTATATTAAACGACCCGGAGATACTTAAAGATATTTTAAAGTGAATAGAACAATACAGGCAAGCACCGTTTTTTGTAACCAAAATAACAACTTATTCTGAATACAAATAGTAAAGAGTTGGTTAAATTTTTATATAATTGTAACTCCTTAAAATTTTCGTTCCTTCTGAGTTCAAATTAAAGAAAATGTTTTGAGGCCACGACTTAGAAGAAATTAATATATAATTAGATTTTTATAATTATTGTGTTTCATTGAACAAACAGGAATTTTGTGCTCTGTGAAATATTTTTAGCAGTAAGGTATATGTTCCAAGTTATTAATAGGGTCTATATTTTCGAACACGTGATAAAGGAAAATATAATAATTATTATTTAACTACTATTTAATTCGTAACATAATAACTGAAGGTATGATACCAATTGAAATAAAAGTTAAATAATGATTAAATATAGATTTATTGAGTCCGATTACCACTTTAAGTTTAATTATCTATAATGTGAATCACTGAATTTTAATCGTCTCATTTGCAGCTTTTGGCACTAGGTGAAAGCTCAAGTTATCGGATATGGGGTTCCGCATTTTACGTAGAAAAATTATTTAGGAATTGATTTTTATTTCTAAACTTGTATTTTTACGTACTGGTATCATGGATACCAATTTAAGTAAGAATTAAATAATGATAATTATTATATTTATTTCTTATGTATCCGAAAATGTGGAAACATCCGATAACACTGAATCTACTCTAAAATGGAACATGTTAAATAGCCCATCAACTTTTAATTATTTACGTTTAGTAGAGGATTAACGTCTGCTTCGGAACCAAAGTCCATGTCGCTGACGTCAAAAGGACATGAAATACAAGGTACTGGAAGAAGCAGTCAGAAAGGAAAGTGGCTCCATGAACAAAGTTACGACGCTCATGGATGCTGAAAAGCTACTCCGTGAATGCTGTCACTTACCGAGGAATGTGACAAAAATGGTCACAAGCACCGGTGGCTGCACTCAAGGATGGAAGAGGGAAACGAGCCTACCTAACATAAAATCTAAGACCTCGTAATTGTAGAGCATAATCCTAGCGCTATCCTCTAAAATTGTATGGACAGTTAAAACATGACAAAAATAAAATAAACGACACGTGATCCAAATTACAACAGTTTGGGACCCAATTAAGGCACGCCACCCTTTCTCTTCCATTCACCAAAGACAGCTTCAGGAACCCCTCGGTGCTTATTTACAATAAGCAGTTTAGAATAGATTCATAACAATAAATGCACTGACCATCGAAAAATCACTTGATTGATTACCCATCTTATTTTCACGGTACTTGAGGAACCCTGTTCAACAACCAATGTTCCAGTATCACTTACATTACGTTGATCCAGTGTACAATAGCACTAGTGTGCCCAAGCAGAGATGGGCGGGAAAGTACTTCCCAAGTACCAAGTAAAAGTACTAAGTAACAAGTAAGTACTTCAAGTACTACTTGAAGTACTTACTAAAAAGTACTTTGAATAATTACTTAGAAGTACTTTTTACAAGTACTTGTTACTTTCCAAGCAAAAAGTACTTTGCAAAGTACATTTTTCCTTTCAGTCAAGAGATTTTAAAAGATTAGTTCTAAAATCTCTAAAAAATTAATTCTTTTTCTCATCAAAAGTGTATTTACAGCAACTGGATAAAAACTAGAGTTTGAAGAGGTCCAACATGTTGGAAAATTGTTGGTCAAGCAGTAAAATTGAAAACTTTGTCAAACAGTAGAATCGAAAACTAAGACTGTAAGACATTGTATACTTTTATGTGACGGTGAATATTTATATATTCTGACATACAATCATGTTTAGAGACTATGAGTTATATTGACCAACTTAATTACTTATGAGCGTGTGGACACAGTACATAGAATAGTATAGTACCCCAGTTACATGTATTATTCAAATTTATTCTGGGTAGGCTGTGACGTCATATGTATGTAAACAAGAGGTCACGTCATAGTAAACAGAATTGCTGTGGGTCACGTGGAATAGAGAATTAAGATGGCGGCCAACGCGACCGATCTGACTAATGATCTAATTATCTTGAATAAATCGTCTTCTTCAAGACTAAAAATTTGTTACTATTTTGGGTGTAAAAAGACCAGTAGCAATTTCATCAACAGTCATTTTTTTAATTTTCGTCCGTATGACTATAAAGATTGGATAATAGCATGCGGTAATGTGGAATTAAAAAAATATCACCGAAAACGTTATTTAACAAAAGTTGGGTGTGTTGCAGCCATCTTTTGTGTTTGTACTGTACGTACAAACGTACGCACCATTGTTGACATGTGACGTCACAGCCTACCGGGACACGCGTAATATCCCCCCTATAGCTCTGGGATACTATATATTCTCTGTACTGTGGTGTGGACGTGTACAGTGAGTCACTGTGATGATGTACTTACTATCAGAGTAAAGAGTCATTGTGATGATGTACTATCAGAGAAGAGTCACTGTGATGATGTACTATCAGAGAAGAGTCACTGTGATGATGTACTATCAGAGAAAAGAGTCACTGTGATGATGTACTATCAGAGAAAAGAGTCGCTGTGATGATGTACTATCAGAGAAAAGAGTCGCTGTGATGATGTACTATCAGAGTTAACAGTATAAATTATTGGTTTTTTAATTGTATAGTAAATGTACTTGGTACTTCTATAAGTACTTTAAAAAGTACTTGGTACTTGTACTTGGAAAGTACTTTTTTATTTGAGTACTTGGGCAACTACTTCAAGTACATTCATTTACGAGTACTTGTACTTAGTACTTAAGTACTTTCGATGTACTTTTCGCCCATCTCTGTGCCCAAGGTATATTAACTACAAGGTAGAGTATTGCGCTGATTCATATCAAGAAGATTACAGTTTTGTTGTGAAAGACGCTGGCTGATGTGCGGCCGTGTGCCCCATGATAATTATTTTTACATAGAAACAAGGTCTGTTATTGATTCTTTTTCGAATAAAATGCCTTTCAACTTGTTTTTTTTGGACTAAACTGGCTGTATTCAGCATTGTAAAAACTTTTCATATATTTTTTAGTAAGGTTTAATAGGGAAAAACGTATTGTTTTTCTTCAAAGTACGTTTATGTAAGAGCTGTCGATCCTGTCTCTTCTTATCCTGTCTATTTCTTCCTAATTCCTACATTTTTAGAAAACCTAAATAATTTAATCAGAACAATTACACTTTTTTCATTGCATCCGCACACAGCACAAACAACCACGGCAAAAATTCTTATATACAAATAACTAATTAAGTCGCTGTATATATTATTGCAGGGGCACACGGCCGTGTGTTCGTATGTGCGTATTTGTTTATGCGCAGAGGAGTCTAAAATTCGTATCAAGGCGTAGCATACCTTGTTAAGTTAATATACCTTGAGTGTGCCAATTAATGTCCCATCGTACCTTTTCAACTGTCGTTTAAAGGGAGCACTACGTACGTTATATAGAAAGGTACAATCCAATTGAATAGAAATAATTCCTACATTTCTATAAATATTAGAAAAAAGGGAGATAAGAGAATGAATTTCCAAATTCGAAACGATTCTTTTAAAACTACGTATCTGTTTTCGTACTTCTGGTCGAAGTATAAATTCAGATATCGTTTGGAAACAGACATGCCAACGCCAAGATGATGATGTTAAACCCATGTATCGGTTTTCGTGTTTCTATCCGAAGTGTAAATTCAGATATCATTTAGAAACAGACATTCCGATATCTACTATGAATCGAAATGGTTGCTAAGTCGATACCCACCGTTAGCACTACGAATTCGACAGCAAACGGCATCGAATCGACATTCATATGTTTGTTGGGAATACATAGATACTTAGATTTCTATAATTATTGTGGTACATTGAACAAACAGCAATTTTATGCTCTATGAAATATTTTAGGTAGTAGGGTACTAAGTTCCAAGTTGTTGGTTGGTTCCACAATTTCGGACACGTTAGAAAAGAAAATATTATAATTATTGTTTAACTTCTATTCTAATTAGTATCATGGATACCAATTGAAAATAAAAGTTAAATAATGATTATTATATACAGTATTTTATGTATTCGAAAATATGGAACCGTGCGATAACACTGAACTTACCATAAGATGGGACACGTTGAATTTCTGAACCAATTGCTTCTAATAACTTCTTCTAAATTATAAGTTTGATTTTTTTAGTTGCCGTGAAATAATCACGAAAAACTTGTCTCTAGTTTCTATGTCTACGAACAGTAATCATTTCGAGATACAGGCATCCCCGCTTTAGTTACCAAATCACGACTCAGATTAGTTACCAAACGGTAACTAAAGCGAATAAAAGAAACAAAAATTTTATAATTGTCACTCCTTGATTCTATATATCATTTTCTATGAGTTATAGAAAGAAAATTTGTTTTAGAGTTCTTAAAGTACTACGCATATAAGTATATTAATAATTATATACAGTCTTTCATTGTTTGTGACTTTGATGAAAAAGTTTAAAGTCGTGCAATTATTAAATGTTTTAAAATCCATCCATAGTTTAACTCTCACTCAGTATTGGTGAGTAATTAATAGATACTTAGACTTCTATAATTATTGTGCTACATTTAACAAACAGCAATTTTATGCTCTATGAAATATTTTTGGTAGTAGGGTACTAAGTTTCAAGTTATTGGTTGGTTCTACAATTTCGGACACGTCAGGAAAGAAAATATTATAATTATTATTTAACTTCCATTCTGATTGGTAGTATGGATACCAATTGAAATAAAAGTTAAATAATGATCATTATATAAAGATTGTCACGTGTTCAAAATATGGAACCGTGTGCAATAACACGGAACTAACCCTAAAATAGGACATGTTGAATTTCTGAACCAATTGCTTCTAATAACCTCATCTGGATTATAATTTTGATAATTTTTTTTAGTTACCGTGAAATAATCACAAAAAATGTCTCAGTTTTCTATGTCTACGAACAGTTCTTATTTCGAATCATGACTCGAAATAAGTACCACTTTTGTTAAAGTGAGTTGTACTTAAAGCGAGGCTTGCCTGTATATCTCAAAATAATTACCGCTTTTATTGAAGCTATGCCTGAGTGTATAACCAATTTTTTTTTATTCAAATGCATCCAGATTGGCAGAGTGGTATCGTTCCAGAGTCCAGAACTGCATGGCTCACGTTCGATACCCAGACACATCACTTCATTTCTCCCCATTTATTTGTATGTATAACATTAATAAAAATGATATGCCCCAAACGTAAATTGCACTCTATGTAACAAAGTAGATGTAGGTAAGAAATACAGTTCAATATTTTAACTTTCTTCGGAAAATATATCTTCAATATAGATATATATTTGACATCGAATTTGCTGTCTATTCCGTTATTAAAACGCTTTCGTTTCTATGCATCAATTAGAAAGAATATTGATACAGTATAATGGTATCAACAATCCATCGAAACAGTTTCCAAATATCTTCAATTTAGTTATGTTTTTATATCGCATTTGGTGTCTTTTCCATTACTAATACGATTTCGTTTATATCTCTTTTTTTATTTATTTGAGTATTGCATCGCTAATCTAAAAATGTATCTGAACGATGCAGAGGAATCGATTTTTTTTCTACATCGATAGTGAAGAGCACGTGGTATCGTTTAGAAATATAGTTGACACGACTATGTTTACTGGGTGCTTTTACACTTAGAGTGGAAGTACAAAAATCGATGCATGCATTTTAACAGCAACATCATAATTGACGTCGGAATGTCTGTTTTCCAACTATATCTGAATTTATACTTCGAGCAGAAGTACGAAAATAGATACGTAAATTTTAATGACCGGACAACTCGCCACCAGACAATTCGGCGTGAGGACAACTCACCGTTAGGACAATTCGCCATATGATATATGTTTTACCGATACACGAAAAACTGCCAGACGGAAAACTGCCGAAGCGGATAACTGCCAGGCGGCATTTAATCAGTTTTATAAAAAAGCCGTTGGCCTTTAGTTAGGGAGTTAAAGGGATATTCATTTTTACAAAATAAAAATAATAGTTAAATGTAAACAAATTGATTAGAAAAATATATAATTAGATAAATATTACAGAAATTAATCAATTACAATATAGAAATTGAAAATATAACCTTTCTTAGTTCAGTTCATAACGGGTTTAGTGTCTAATTATTTCGTTTTGTGTTTATAATTTGAGAATTGAACAAGTCTTCAACCCTGCAAACAATTCCCTATAATTGCATACACATATTTACCATGTGGTTTAATGGTTTTAATGTGGCAATGCAGTATGAATATATGTTATCCACATTGAACCAATTTAACCATCATAAAAACGCATAATAAACATGTGGTTATGCCATTTTAAAACCATATCATAAAAAAAACATATCAAATACAGATTGTTTACACTACATCATATCTACATGTAAATTACCATACATAATTATTACAGGTGTTTACCAAGTGTTATTTACCACATTCATAGCTACATGTTAAATACCATACTTATAACATATGGTAACCACATATAATTTACCATAATACCACGTAAAACAACATGTAATAAATATGGTATCCATTTTAAAAATATGCATGGTATACACATGATTTAAATGTGTAAGTGCCACATGGTATACACATGGAATTGTTTGTAGGGAAGCTTAATATTCACTTGTACTCACAATAAAACAACTTCGATTGATTTTCGTAAAATATTTAGAATTTGCAACCCAACATCAATGATTATTGATTACCAGGGCTGACAATATGCTCTAAAAACAATAGATCCCAAAAATATTATAGACGAGAGAAATAAAGAGTATTGAATTGTTCTACACCAGCGGTATATAGTATTCGATACCATTTCATTTCGTTTCGTCTATGATATTTTCGGGATCTATATTTTTTAGAGCATATTGTCCCAGCCCTATTGATTACCTACCTAATTCTCTTACAATTTCACTCGATCGAATTGGATTGCATATTAATTAATAATACTTTTTACATATAAATGAAAATTGTTAAAATGAATGTGTTGTGTTAATGACATGGAGAATAAATATGTAAATGTAATAACTATTTAACATACATATAAGTTGATTTAAAATTCACTTAATTTATTGTATAATTTAAAATTAAATTATAGTGAGAATATCTAATTATCTAGTATTCACAAATCAGTACACAGGGTTTAACGTTTGCTTCGGAACCAATTTTGTAACTCGTTTAGATGTTACTTATTTTTATTATATTTTCTTTTTCCTTTACTTTAATTATAATGATATTTCGATACTTTTCTTTCGGCTCAAAATAAATGACTTCTGCGTGAAAATAAAATGTTTAATTGTTAGTAATAATTTACTTAAATATCAATAACATAACTTTGAGAGTAATGAGTGAGAATTCAGGGCTCGTCTTGAGTGAGGTAGGTTGCGAAGACGAGTGTGCTAGCGTTGGTGCTTGCGTTGACAAGGCTTGGGGTATCCTCTACTTTACCACGTTGAGGAGAAGGATTGACGCTTGATAGCTGATATATCAGTCGAACCGGTGACTGAGGATGATTACCACTGAGTTGCGTAGTACTAACTGCGCCGTAGTACTAGTTGCGTAGACTTATTCCTGCAAATCATGAAGGATATCAATATATGCATATGTATATTATTTTCACTCCTCTGGTTAGATTACGTTACTTTAAATAAATAAATTGTTTACTAAACAATTGTCTAGTAACCACCAAAAGTTACTCAAATGAAATAGGAGTGAGTTATTAGAATATTAAAACAAATGAGATTATAAGAACTTAGTTAGTTAAAAAGAAAATTGTTTACTACAGCTAAGGTGAGTGAGATTTAATATCTGAGGCAGTACCCCTGAAGGCTTTGAGGCTTATCGTTTTCTTTCATAGCGTCACTCATAGAAAACGTACTGAGTATGCGTATGTATATTATATACGCACAATATCAAGAACAGAAAATAACTAATATTACATATAATGAATACATTATTATTATTTTAAGGCAACTGTTATATTTAGTATACATTGTTAATTAAATATTTGCATACATGATATGGTAAGTAAGATAAGAATTATAGAATGGTAAATATTCATTATATTATGACTGATAATATAATAAGTGGTATATAAAGAAAGATGAAATTATATATTTATACTGTACCCAATTATTGGGGATGATAAAACTGAAGATATTGTGCTGAAGAAGTAGCAACGATGTTCAGTGTTCATAGATGAGCGTCAAGAGGGTAGGTATATATTGAACATAAGTTTGTATAACCAAGCTAGTATTTAACTAATAATTAATATGTTTCCTAGGTCTGCAAAGTAAGAATATGTTATCACCAATGTAAAGAAGGAATTCTCAATGAGAATAGACTATAAGTATATCAAATGATATGTGTCTATGAAATTACGAATCACAGGTGTTTATTTAACTAGTTCAGCGTCTATACTGACGGTTGGCGCGGAATATTCCAATGAGGGCTTTGTTTTCTTAGGCCTAGTGGAGGGGCGTATCTAGTATTCGGTCAAGGGGGGGGGGCACTTTTCAAATTTTTTAATGTTTCTGAAATAAATCTACCGATAATTCCTCAGACTGGTCAGTTATTTGATTATTTTAATTGCTTTGAACATGCTTACACTGTGTTCCGTCAGAAGCGTCATTATTTAAATTGTGAAATGGTAGGAACTAGGAAGTCATTATGTTCATAAAGTATAAAGAATGGATTTTATTCTATTAATATTAGCATTTTTCTTAAACCATAAAAGTGTTTTTGAATTTGAGAAGAAATGCCAAAACACCTTCTTCTTCAACAGTATGTCGAAAATTCATGCTCTCCCAAGATAAATGGAAGGGTGGCTAAATCTTACCACTTGAAAAAGTTCAAAAATTTCGTGGTCTATTCAATGAAACTGGTTCTATTCACAAGAAAAAACAAATGAAAACAATACCAAAAAGAGCAGAAACAGTGATTCAGGAGGTGAAGAGTTTCTATGAAGAACCCCCAGAACCCCCAGTTTCTCAGCAGATTTCACCAACGGAGGATCGTCAGGTACAGTAATGAAAATCCCTGAAATATCAACGGAATAAATGATAGGTATGATGCTAAGGTAATATCTTTGTTGCCATTATTAATTGTATGGATATAACCTTTCATGCATTCTTTGATGATGATGGCAACTTGTCATCGGTTAATGGTGTTTCATATCTCAGATTGCTACAGGACATTATTTGGTGCTAGTTTGCTATGTGATCTGATCATCATTTACTGGTTTGGCATGCGATCTATTTAGAATTTATTAGCAAATATAAAAGATACAAACAGGTATACGAGATACCAAATATATATAGTATTTTATTTCATTAAATAATTATATACCATTTACATATGCAAAGCCTTATTATGGAAATACTTCAAGAAAAAATCGTTATATAAACTACATCCTACCAAACTTATTTGAATATAAAGTAAAAATAAGCAATTAATATATATGTTTTTTTTATACTTTTAATGCATTGTGACAATATTATCTCGTCTATATTGTTTGATTTGAATCACGGTTACTTAAAAAGAAAAATTATCATAATTATTAAAATAAAAATACTAATGCATTATCAGATCACATTAACCTCACAGATCGCATTCCAAACTAGCACCCATTATTTGGCCCATACTGCACCATTCTGCATCTCGTTCTTCACTTTGGCGGATGCAAGAAGGCGCTCCACCACATTGAACAAATGCAGTTCTAGAATTTCTCAATGAAAAGAACGGAAAATTCCTGGCCAGCACACAATCAATTTCTCAACCCTTTGGATTTTCACTTCTTGGCTGCTGCACAAACTGGAGTTTATATATGAAAAAAAAATATTCCATTGTGTCTCTTATACAAAGTGTTTAAAGTTTCGCTGAAAGGTATAACCCGGAGACCACTAAGAAATTTGGAAGAATGTTTCGAAGTTTGCTTCGTTCTGTCTTCAGGCTGGAGGAGGTCATTTTCAACAACTTCTGTAGGGCCACAGGAGATGTGGTTTATATGATATAGCCATATATATAGGACAATAAATGTTAAATAATAATACTTTCTTTTCCATCAACGTTGTGTATCTATGATGACAATTGATGCATTAGAAGTGCTTCTAATTCGCAATTTAAAAATTTCGTTTCTGATGGAACACAGTGTGTCAGTGGATGTATTGTATAGTCCATAAGCTGATAGACTGATAGTTATTAACTTAATCACATTATTCAACCACTGGCTGCAGCAAAAATAATCAAAACCATACTGCTACACTGTGTTTCATCAGAAACGTAATTTTTTAATTGCGAATTAGAAAAACTTAAAAATAAGTCAAATGTCATTATAGATGAATCACTTTGAAAGAAAAGAAAGGATTTTTATTATTATTCAATATTTATTGTCTTATATCATATGAGGCACATCTCCTGAGGTCCTACAAATTTAAAAATTGTTGAAAATGACCCCCTCCGATGTGAAGACAGAACGATGCACGTTTCAGAACATTCTTGCATACTTTCTTGAGAGTCTTATTGTTATATTTTTGAGCGAAGATTCGAGCACATAGTATAAGAGACTCATTGGGATTTTTTTTTTATATATAAATTTAAAAACTCGAGTTTGTGCTGTGCAGCAGCCCATATGCGAAGGTCCAAAGAGTTGAGATCTGGACTGTGTACAGACCAGGAAATTTATTTCCGTACTTCTGCTAATCATTCGAACTCGAAACTTTTTCTTAAGTTCTAGAGCTGCATTTGTGCAATGTGGTCTTGCATCCACCAAAGCGAAGAAGTTGCAGGCTGGCCCAAATAATGTGCGGGAGCAATCAGAGTTTTGAAAACTATTAACTGGTAACAAGTTGCCATATTCGTTAAGGAATGCTTGAACAATTGGAACCATTCCATTAATGATTGCAACGAAGATCATTACCTTAGCATCATACCTATCATTTGTTTTCCAGATATTTCGAGGATTTTCATTCGTATTTTTTGATGTTTTTTTGATGGAGGCAAATTAACTTTTCGTCTGTCCAAGCGATTCAATTGGCAATGTTGGATGGTTGCTGCATAATCCACTTACAAAACTGCTATTTATGTGGTTTTCGTTAATGGTCGAACTGAAGTTCAATGATAAAAACGGAAACTAAATGAATGTATGACGATCCTCCACCACGTGGTTTTGGTGAGGATAAAATCTGCTGAAAAGCTTTTCTGAGAGAAAAACTAGTGATTTCTTCAAAGAAACTCTTCACCTCCTGAATCGCAGTTTGTGCTTCTTGGTATTGTTTTCATTTGTTTTTTCTTGTGAATGGAACCAATTTCATTGTGTAGACCACGAAATTTTTGAACTTTTTCAAGTGGTAAGATTTAGCCACCCTTCCATTTATCTTGGGAGAGCATGAATTTTCGACATACTGTTGAAAAAGAAGGCGTTTTGGCAAACTACAGCGTAGAGGACGATGCATTTCTTCTCAAATTCAAAAAAACATTTTTAAATTGAAAAACAATGCTAATATTAATAGGGTGATAGAAATCCACTCTCTATAGACAAAATGGCTTTTGCATAACAAGACTTGAAGCAATTCAATTTCTCCTATTTCGCAATTTAAAAATGACGATTTTGATAGAATACAGTGTTCAAGCATGTCAAAAGCAATTAAAAATAATCAAATAATTGACATTTCTTCAATTTGGAGGATTAATCCATATATTTTTATTAATCCGTAGATTAATTTTTAAAAAGTTCAGACCTCAAGGGGGGGGGGCATCTGCCCCAAATGCCCCCCCCCCTTCCCTTGTATACGCGCCTTCCTAGTGGATACATTGTTTACAAACTTTCTAGCTTCGCGAGGGTTGTTACTATCGGTAACAAATATAAGGTGCGCGTGTGATAATGGTTGTTTAGAAATAAGATTATTTGTATTACAATAAAGAAGGAAATTCTATTTATTATTAAAGAGAATTAAGTTAACCTTAAGGAAGAGCATGCTGTTAAAATAAGATAATTAATATATTAAAGATAAGGAGAATTATGATTAGTATTTTATATTTAAGGATTATATATAAGAATGTATGACGTGAGTCACTACACCAAAGTCTCTATTGTTGACGTCAATAGGAAATTAAAAACAAGGGACTATAAACGTAACTGAACATGTTTTTAAAATTTACGTGACTTTGAAAATAAGTTAAAAATAGTAATTATAAAATCCTAATGTGTACTGAAGTTTGTTTTACTGAGTGTTTAAGAAAGTAGCTTTGTTGAAATATTGTTTTTTTTTTAATATTAATTAAGTATTCCAATATCTATGTAGTTATTACTGTAAAAATGAATGTCCCCTTAACCCCTTAGAGAAGGACTAACGCCGTTTTTTATTAATTAAAATGTGTTCATAACTAAAG
Source organism: Caprella mutica (assembly GCA_947561585.1). Classification (NCBI taxonomy): domain Eukaryota; kingdom Metazoa; phylum Arthropoda; class Malacostraca; order Amphipoda; family Caprellidae; genus Caprella; species Caprella mutica. The sequence continues at coordinate 3,410 of CANNZV010005820.1, read as the reverse complement.
AATATTTCAGAAAGTCAAAAAATATAAACGTATTGCCAATAAGTGACTGGCAGTTTTCCGCCTTGCAGTTTTCCGCTTCGGCAGTTTTGCGCCAGGCAGTTTTCCAGACACCGTTTTACCGCCGTATAGGTACACCATTTGCAAATGAAAAATATTTAAAATACTAGCTGCGTATTGTAAATTAATTATAAAATTTTCTTAGAAAGAAGACAATTTCAGGTGTCTGCTTTATACGTTTGATGACTTGTAAAAATTAGTTTAGTTTAAAATTAGTACATCAGTGCAAATAAAAGTTATTTAACTACGAGGTCTTAGAATTTTGTCTTAGTTAGGCTAATAAGTTACATTTCCTTATAAACTACATATATCAATTCGATTACTTTTCGATTGCCTGGGATCTCGAATCGATGGATTGTTCCATCGAATCGACAGACCGATGTTTGTAGGGTTACTATCACCTCTTCATTTTCCTCTTCTATACGTGAGTGCAGTCACCTGTGCTTGTGTTCCTTTTCTTATCATTCCTTGGTAAGTGATTGCATCCACGTAGTAGCTTTTCTGCATCTATGAGCATTGTCACGGAATGCTGGTTGGTGCCTTGTTCAAGGAGTCACTTTGTTTTCAGACTTCTTTTTACTGTCCCTTAATTGTATTTAATTTCCTTTTGACGACAACTACAGGGTGAGGCGTAAGTTTGGAAGCAAATGAAAGTGCATATTATAATCCAACGAAAAGTAGATTTAATAATTTACAGTTATGTATTAATACATAAGGGTTTTAAGAATTCAAAAATCATAAATTTATTCAAAATGTCCAACCTTGTTTTTAATAACAGCCTCAAATCTCCTCCGAACTCACAACTGTTCTTGTGAAATTTCCTTCCAAGATCTCTGGAGCGAACGCTTTAAATCATCCACACTGCGATGGAATTTACCACAGGAATTTGATTCAAGAATGGACCATACCGAAAAGTCCATAGGATTAACATCTGGGGAGCAGAGAGGCCACATTTATTTGGACCAAAACCGTGGAAGATGGTCATGGCACCAGTTTTGAGTGACATTTGCAGTATGTGAAGTCGCACCGTCTTGCTGAAATGTCCATAGAGTGTCATTACCGAAGTGATCCTTAGCTGACTTTAACATTGGCGTCAAAATATTCTCAACATAACATTTAGCATTGATTTTGGCGCCTTGTTCCACAAAAAATAAAGGAGATCTCCAAGTTTCTAAAACGGCGGCCCAGACCATTACTGAAGCAGGTTTCATGGTTCTGTGGACAGTTTTTTGGTTGTATGGGATGTCTTTTGCACTTTTACCAATTATTCTGTCATTCCTCCGGTTGTGAGCCATTTCCACTGTGAAATTTTTTTCGTCAGACCAAACAATTTCACCAGCCGTGCCAGACTTCAATTCTCTCAGAAGTGCTTTGCTTCTCTCCAATCTCTTTTTCTTTACAGCTTCTGACAGAGTCTGTCTCTTTTGGAGGGTGAAAGAGGACATCTTTAGGTCTTCTTTGACAACTCTTCTCATTGTTCTGGTACTCACATTAGCTGTTTTGGCTAACAATCGTATTGACCTTTTTGGGTTCCTCCTGATCTTCTCTCGGGCACATTTATCAGTTGTTTGGTGCGTTGTGAGAGTGGTCTACCACTTCTTGGACGATCAGTCAAGTCTTTCCTCTCATTAAAACGCTTCACACACTTCCAAACAGTCGATCTCGCTATTGAGAGAGTCTTTGAAGTGACGGAATCTGACTTCCCGGCACGGTGTAGAGCATTAATGGCTTCTCTTTTGTCTGACATTTTTGAATTGACTAAATTTTTGTAAGAAATAACACTGCCACGTCATAATGTAGTGTCTCTACTATAGTTCAAACCCTATCACCTACTTAGGAACTTATTTTTAAGAATTATATTAATGTTTGAAAAATTGCTTCCAACTTACGCCCCAGCCTGTAGAAAGCCTTTCGTTTTGAAGCAGACGTTAAACACTTCTAAATTTAAATTAATAGCTTTAATATTTTTTGTGGCCTGAAATATTCTCACAGATATAACAAAAGACACTAATAAATTGAATTAATGAAATTTGTCAACTACTTGAGCGTATAGAAACAAATCTCTGTTCAATTGTTATATTTCATGTAAATGATGTATACGCCGGAAAAACATAAATCACACAGCGAGTTGTCCTGGTAGCGAGTTGTCCTCACGGCGAATTGTCTGCGGCGAGTTGTTGGGCGGCGAGTTGTCTAAAGCCCGTATTACACTGTGGCGCTCGCCATGGCGCTGTTGTCTCTCTCTACAGATATGGCGCTCACCATTCTCAAAATTGCTATTACTCTAGACGAGTCGATATGGCAGTGATCGTGCATTGATATACTATGAAATGAATCGTAATAATAAAATTCGATGTCATTACGAATATATAATTAGTTAATTTATCTTTTTGATAGTTGTGTGAAGCAATTCCATGGCTATATATTAAAAAGTTTAATTCAATTGATTGTATGGCAACACTGGACACTACACAGAAGCGTTCATTTTTTTTTTTTTTGTATCATGCAGTAGCCATACAAAGTTTTAAATAACTTTTAAAATGAAACAAAATACTTTTTCCACTACTTCAAATCTCTTTAAGCCCGTATTACACTGTGGCGCTCGCTATGGCGGTCGCCACAGTTTTGTTAATTTTCTCTCTAACTCCGCCCCTTTTCTCTCTAATAGCGAAAAATGTCTTGGCGATCACAATTTCTTGGCGCTCGCCATGAAATTGTTCGCTATTAGAGAGAAAAGGGCCGGAGTTAGGGAGAAAAATAACGAAACTGTGGCGACCGCCATGGCGAGCGCCATAGTGTAATATGGGCTTTAGAACCGAAATTTTCATTTTAGTGCAAGTAAAATTCGTCAACGGAAAATTCGTCCATTTTCTTAAATTAGGAATAGAAAGAAAGACAGTATTGAGTATTAACAATATATGAAAGAGATAATTGCAGTCGCTTAAAATCTAGTTATATAAAAATAATACATATATTCAGCAGTTTTAACTGTTGATGAAAATTTCATTCTTTGTAGCTAATATATTATTTAAAAGTGAAAAACATTACTTCATCAAATATTTATAAATTAAATAGCTGTACCTTTTCACATGGGCAATAGTTGTCAAAAAATTTGCTGTTTCATTCGAGGTTTTACCGTTTTAGGTCTTTTCCACGAAAACACTATCCATATAAAGTACACTTATTTTACAGTAAAAAACGGTAAAGTATACATCTTGTCACTATCAAATCTGGTCAAGTAGGAGGGGGATGGGGTAGGGGGGGGGGCAACAAGATCCAAACCCATCCCAACCAGACCGCTAACCTAACCATAGGTGGACTATGTATATCACTTTATATTTATAACGTATGTG
>CANNZV010005819.1:0-23153 GCA_947561585.1 Caprella mutica | reverse complement strand
TAAAACTAATTTGAGCTGACGATATTGTATTCAAAAAGTATTTTGGTTCATAGTCAATATTTTATCACCGCTTTAATATCATTCTGAACTTTGAGGATTCGTTGCTCTAAATCATGATAATAAACCAAAATAAAATTTCTATCCTTTTCAATTTTCCATAAATAACTCATGAGTTTATTTTTTTCTACCTCATTCAGATTCAAAGGCGTGTTAATGCCTTTTATTTTTCCATCTGCATCAAAAACAAAATGCTTTGATAATATATCATTGATGTCAAAGTAATAATTCTTATGAAATTGCATCTCGCTGTACTCCTCTTCCAACTTTCTAAGTGTATTGTAATCATACTCATAAAGGGAAATGATATCGTGTCTTAGGGCATCGTTTCTGAGGATTTCTAGTCCTTTGGATTTTAGCGTTTCATAACCAGACACATTTTGAATGGCAATAAAATCTCTTACAAGAGCGGAGTAATTTTTCTCTAATTGAGTCGCATCAAATTTTTGATTATTAATAATTTTTCTCCAAAACTTACAGGATTCTATACCTACTTTATGCCCACCAATATTCACTTCCACATCAGCAATATCTTTTTGCAATCCATTGGATATTTCTTGCAATATTTTCAACTCTGCTCCTCTATTTCGTCTATTTTGATTCCAATTATTCAATGCAAAAGCAGAGATAACGGCAACAAACATGGAAAAAAAATCAAAAGCGTAGTTCTCTAACATAAATTCTGTATTGCCAAACTGATTGTAGATGATGCCAGCTATCGCCAAAAGTATAAAGAGGACAATAGCGATTATTTGTAAATTTTTGGATTTGGTCATTGGTGTAACGTATAGTTTTTTAGCGACTCAAAATAAGCGAATATTTCTGGCAAAAAAAAAGAATTGTAGCATCTATAATTTACTACAATTCTTTTTCTGAATTTATTGATCGTCCATCAATTACTGATCCTCCATATCATTCGTTTCTATTGACTCCGGTTCCATAGGTATAGGTTGGTCATCGGCAGCTCCTTCTTCTTCATTCATAGGTATAAAATTTACCTCCTCATCTCCTTTATTTGCCAAAATATCTTCATCATAGTTAGCAGGAACCGCTTTCATTTTAACTTCCTCCACCATTGGTTTTACAATATTATTTATTTCTTCGAAGCTATGTACCTGCGCAAATTCTTTTTGATCATGTTGATTATAAATAACTGAAAAAGGAATCGTGCCATCCCAAAAAGTACTAATGCGGTCGCCCCATTTACTAGTATTGCCATCTGCCAAATAAATAACTTCCGACTCAATATTATTTTCTTCAATAAAAGGTACTAATTTTCTATGCACCAATTTTTTGAAATCTAAACTTACTAAAATGACTTTCATTTTTTCATCCACATAAGCTTTGTTGATTGCTTCTATGTAAGGCATTTCTTTGACACAGGGTTTGCACCAAGTCGCCCAAAAATTGATTAAGTAGGTGGTATCTGTTTCTTGATGTAGTAGGTATTCAATATCTGAAAAAGAATCGTAAACAGGAATGCCTTCTATGTATTCGCTAGGTATGCCTCTTTCATAGTAGGTCATACTCATAGTAGCAGCATCTTCATAATCCAATTGATCAACTATTCCGTCTGCATCAGTTTCAGAACTGACATCGTTGTTTGTACAAGTAATGCAAGACGTTGCTAAGAGGAACAGGAATAAAAATAAGGTTAACAGTCTCATTGTTTTGTTTTTTGGTTAATAAAAAACTAAATTTAAATTGAGTAAATATAATCAATTTATAATCAATTCTTAAATGAGAAAGTCTATAAAACTATTTTTTTTTCCTACCTCAATTTATGCTATGGATTATCTACCTTTTTTTTCTTCTTATATTTCGAGACTTTTTCGTTTTGAATTATTGTTTTGAATCTAGGATTTTTAAAATTATTGAGCGTTTTTTCACTTATATCTTTGAACTCTGGTATTTTCTTCAACTCCGAAAGGGTAATCTCTGGTTTCTCCAAAGACTTCGTTTCTACCAATATCTCTAATGCTTGCTGACTATTTGGATTGTTTCTCAAATAAGCTTTTGCTTTGTTTGCAGCATTCGTTGTGTTCCCCTTTTTATTTTCCTCTCTCGCTTCATCTAGCAAAGTATTTGAACTTGCTTTGTTTCCCTTGGCACCTTTGGCACTATTACCCATATCTCGTATTTTAGAATCTATGGTATCAATTTCCTTTTCAATTTGCTTTTGTTGGGGTTTAGGACTACAACTTTTGGCTTGCAACAAATCTGCTTTTGCAGCACCCAAATCGTTTAGTTCTTCGTTTACTTTTGCGCGTTTTTGGTACACTTCATAATCTGGTTTTTCCGAAACTTCTATCAAGGTCGTTAAGTCTGCCAATGCGGTACCTAGTTGGTCTTGCTCTATACTCAGGTGGGCGCGGTTGCTCAAAGCCAACTCCGCTGTAGGATCTATATTCAATGCCTTACCATAAGCATTAATGGCTTTATCTTTATTGCCTAATTTGAAATGACTTTCTGCTTCTATCATTGCCAAAACCATATTGGATTGATTGCCCGGTATTTTCTGAATTTCTTTTTCAGCCTTTACGATGGTAGAATAATCTTTGTTTTCGTAAGCAATAAATACTTTGAGTAAGGTTATCAGAATACTTTGTATTTTTTCCGTTGCCTGATCAAAATCTTTGGGCGAACCAAATGAGTGGAGCTTTGTATCTACGAAATCGGTTCGATTGTCATTTGAGATTTTTGTAAACTCAAAAGGATTCACAATGGAGTACTTCGTCGTTATATCCATGCCTTCTTCATCTATCGTAGTGCTGCCCCAAACAATCATGTCTGGTTCACATTTCGTCGTATAGGGTTTAGTCTCCTTTTCGGTTACCAAAGATTTGACCGTTTCATCATGAAGCAGTCGGCTAATTTGTGCCGATAAATTTTCTTCTCTACAAAAGCGATCTAGATTATCCGTAATGAGTTTATGCGGAGCGGTTTGCTCGTCAAGCTCATCATGAAAAGGCAGTACCAATACATGAAATGAGGAATCATCAAAATCAGGGCAATCCCAAGATACCGTTTGAGGTTCTTCTACTACGACTGGTTCATTTCGTGTGTTAAAATGAAAATAATAAATCCCCACAACGATCAATGTCAATAAAAAAAAGAGTATCGAAAAAAGCGTCAAAGCGATTTGACCAAAAGATTTTATTTGGGGTTGTTCATGTTTCATAATTGACCGTCCTGCTTCTACAGCATCTATCAATTCCAAAATACTTTTATTAATTTGAGCACTTTTAGTTGAATATTTTTGAAAATCTAGTACATCTATTCTCCTTGCACTTTCCAATGCCTTATGTTTAGAACTTATCAAAATGACTTCATTGAAATAATCTTTATAGGCCTCCTGAGCCAAAAAGCACATGTGCAGATGTGCCAAGACTTGCTTGGTATTGCCTTCAGCTATTTGCAGCTTTAGATTTTGGTAATCTATATTTAACGTATCAGACATGGTGTTATCAGTTTAGTTTTATAGCTTTTTTAGCTATAAACGATATGAATGATTTAACTAATATATCAAAGATGGATTTTAATCTTTTATTAATAGTTGATCATACTAGGAGGTAGAGTTTACTGCATAATGGAAAGTATATTTTGTGGGTCTTTATAACTTGAAAATCCTGATTTTATTCTCCAAATTAAAGATAATAATGTTTTTTTAAGCCTTCCTATTACCCTAAAAACCACAATCTAACTTCCCACTCTCCTAATTTTTATTATTTTTACACCTATCAATTTTAAAACGAAAAAAGTAAACATGCAAAACTTCAAATTTGCCCTAATTATACTAATCTCATTATGTATAAGTAACTGTACTTCAGATACTTCTGACAAAAACATGCCTGACACCACAAACGGAATTGATATTTCCAAAATAGAACAAAGTGATGTGCACAGTCATGCCAAACCTGACGAAGCCTTCACCAAACACCTTGACCTCAATCTCAATGTTGATTTCGATAAAAAAGTCTTATCAGGTTTTGCGAAGCATACTATTCAAAATAATAAGGCGAAGCAAATTCATTTTGATGTACGCAATCTTGACATTGAAAAAGTAACCATAGGAACCGACGAAAAGGAGACGAAATTTAAGCTTTCGTCAACCAATAAAAATGAAACAATGGGGCAAGCCCTAACGGTTGACATCACGCCTACTACTGAAGTCGTTACCATTTATTATGCCACGCAAACTAGTGGCGCACTGGCCGTTGATTGGCTCAATCCACAACAGACGGCAGATAAAAAGCATCCTTTTTTGTTTACACAAGGACAGGCTATTCTCACTCGTACATGGATACCTTGTCAGGATAGTCCGGGCATTCGTATTACTTATGATGCGACGATTATTGTGCCCAAAGACTTGATGGCAGTCATGTCTGCTTCTAATCCACAAAAGAAAAATAGTACAGGTGTTTATACTTTTGAAATGAAACAAGCCATTCCTCCTTATCTTATTGCCTTGGCGGTAGGTGATTTGGAATATGGCGATATTGGTCCACGTACGGGGGTCTATGCGGAGCCGAGTATGCTCAAGGCCTCTGTTTACGAATTTGGGGATATGGAAAAAATGTTGGTCTCTGCTGAAAAATTGTATGGCAAATACCTTTGGGATAGATATGACGTGATTGTTTTGCCTCCGAGTTTTCCCTTTGGAGGCATGGAAAATCCCCGTTTGACCTTTGCTACGCCAACCATTTTGGCAGGTGATCGTTCTTTGACTTCATTGATTGCACATGAATTGGCGCACTCTTGGTCGGGCAATTTGGTGACCAATGCGACTTGGAATGACTTCTGGCTCAATGAGGGTTTTACCGTTTATTTTGAACGCCGTATCATGGAAGCACTCTATGGCGCAGATTATAATAACATGCTGACACTCTTGGGTTTTCAAGATTTGGAAGCGGATATATCGGACTTAGACCCTAGAGATACTCACCTCAAACTCGACCTCAAAGGACGTGACCCTGATGATGGTATGACGGACATTGCTTATGAAAAAGGTTGCTTCTTTCTACAAATGTTGGAGGCGAAAGTAGGGCGTGAAAATTTCGATGTTTTTGTCAAAAATTATTTTGATAAATATAAATTCAAGACACTTACTACAGAAGAATTTGTCGTGTATCTGAACAAAAATTTAATTGATAAACATAAGGTTGATGTGGATATTAATGAATGGATTTATGGAGCTGGCTTACCTGCCAATTGTCCTAAAATTACTTCAGATAGATTTACCAAAGTAGATAACGATATCAAAACTTTAAGAAGTAAAAGCACCTTACCTAATGCAGCGACTACCAGAGCTTGGACTACTCACGAATGGTTGCATTTTATTCGTCATTTGCCTACAGATTTGGATGCCAAAATGATGGCAAATTTGGATAAAAATTATACATTTACCAAATCAACAAACTGCGAAATTCAAGCGGCTTGGTACGAACTCGCTATCAAAAATGGATACAATAAAAACATCCTTCCTGATATTGAAAAATTTCTCGTTAATGTAGGTCGACGCAAGTTTCTGACACCGCTTTACCGAGCATTCAAAGAGAACGGACAGTTGGAAACAGGTAGAGCTATTTACGCTAAGGCAAAACCTTATTACCACGCAGTCAGTAGAGGAACTATGGACACGCTTTTGAAGTAATTTTTTATTTGATCCACTATATTAAATTAAATACATCATTTAAAAATATATTTGAACCATATAAGACATATAAGGAAATTTAAGAAAAGACGCATTTAACTTATATCCTTCTTATATGACTTATATGGTAAAAAAATAAAATAAGTGAAGTTTACTTAACAAACGACTATGGCAAGCATACTAATAAAAAACGGGCAACTCGTTAATGATGGGAAAATTTACACGGCTGATATTTTTATCAAGCATGAAAGAATTGAGCAGATAGACTCTGTCATTAATAGACATGCAGATATTGAAATAGATGCCACCAACAAATATGTCATACCCGGTATTATTGACGATCAAGTGCATTTTAGAGAACCTGGTTTGACACACAAATCTGATCTTTATACGGAGCCTCGTGCGGCTGTCGCTGGCGGTACGACCTCTTTTATGGAAATGCCCAATACGAAACCTCCTGCGGTAACCCAAGCGCGTTTGCAAGAAAAATATGAGTTAGCCGCTCGTAAATCGCTCGCTAACTATTCCTTTTTCATGGGTGCTACCAATGATAATATAGAGGAAGTATTGAGAACTGACTCGCGAAATGTTTGTGGTGTCAAGATTTTTATGGGTTCTAGCACTGGCAATATGCTCGTAGATAATCGAGTGACTTTGGAAGATTTATTTTCTAAAGTGCCTATGCTTATTGCTACGCATTGCGAAGATGAAGCAACGATACGTGCCAACGCTGAGGCGCATCGTTTACAATTTGGGGAAGATGTGCCCATCAAAAATCATCCTATTATTCGCAACGCTGCGGGTTGTTTGAAATCATCAAAGATGGCGGTAGAATTGGCGAAGCAACACAATACGCGTTTGCATATCTTGCATATTTCTACCAAGGATGAATTGGATTTATTTAGAAATGATATCCCCTTGGAGCAGAAACGAATCACGGCTGAAGTTTGTGTGCACCATTTGTATTTTAATAGCGATTATTATATGCAATTGGGTAATCAAATAAAATGCAATCCTGCAATAAAAGATAGTAGTCATCAAGCGGCATTGTTGCCTGCACTTTTGGATAATAGATTGGATATTATAGCTACCGATCACGCACCTCATACTTGGGACGAAAAACAAGGCAAATATTTTTCTGCGCCATCTGGAGTGCCTTTGGTACAGCATAGTTTGAATGTCATGTTGGAATTGTATCAGAAAGGTAAAATTACTTTGGAGCAAATCGTTGAGAAAATGTGCCATGCTCCTGCAGAATGTTTTAAATTATTGGAACGTGGTTTTTTGCAGGAAGGGTATTGGGCAGATATTGCCATCATTGACATGGACGAAAAATGGGTGGTTGGAAAAGATAATATTCATTACAAATGTAATTGGTCTCCTTTTGAAGGGCACTACTTCAAAGGCAAGGTGACGAGCACTATCGTAAGCGGGCATCTCGCTTATCACAATGGTCAATTTAATGAAAGTGAAATGGGAGAACGTTTAGAATTTGAAGGGGTGATGAGTTAGTTAGTCAACTATTCTATGATAAAGAGTCTCCCGATTAAAATCGGGGACTACACTACTCTTTTAGCTCTGCTCTAACAGTGCTAATTATTTTTGCAGCTTTTGTATAGCCATTTGAAATCAAATAAAGTTGCTCTCCTTTTTTCAAAACCATACTCGGAAAACCACGAACCCCCATCTCGCCAGATGTCGCAAAATCATCACGTGAGGCTTGCTTCATTGCCTCTGATTCAAATTCCTTTTGGAAAGCTTTTTCGTCAATGTCAAATGCTTTGGCTAAGTCCAAATAGGTTTGGACGTCCATCGTGTTTTTATTGTCTTTATAGAAGGCTGTTTGCACCGCACTAAAAAACGCTAGCTCTTTTTCAGGTGCTAATTTCCGTACCACTAATACGGCTCGTGAAGGCGGTTCGGTATCATAAGGAATCGTTGTACTTTTCAGAATTTCATAAGAGAAAGGTTGTCCGCTAGCTTCGTTTACATGTTCCCAGTGTTCTGTCAAAAAACCTTGTAAGTCCTTCATTGTCTGCTTGTTATAAGGACGTAAGCCACCCATTATCATCTCAAAATCAACTTCTTCTGACAATGCCTCAACGGCTACTTCTAGCTCAGGTGCAAATCCATAACACCAAGAACACATGGGGTCTCCAACATAAATTAAGGTCGCTTTATCTTGACTCATAGCACAGGTTTGTAAACAAAAAAGTAAATAGATTGATGATACAATTTTCAATTTCATAAGATGTATTATTCTTTAATCAATTTCCTAGTTACGCGTCCTTCTTCATTTTCAATGACTAAAAAATAAATCCCATTCTCCAAATTTCTTCTTTTGAATAGGGCGCAATAGATGCTTTTGGGGAAATACTTTGTCCTAGTACATTCACCAATTGATAAATAAAATTTTCTTGTCCTTTATTTTCTAAAATCAAATAGTCCTCAAAAGGGTTAGGCGCAATTGCTATATTTTTTTGTAAGTCAATTTCATTGGTAGACGTTATGACTGCTCTTGGATTAGGATGCGTGAAGCGGCTAAAAAATTCCCAAATCACATCAGTTGCTTCAAAATCTTGGTTGACAACACCTATACCCACATCAGCAGCACCAGGCCAGGTATGGCCACCACCAGTAATCGTATAAAATTGCACCTCGGTACCTTCATTGCAATTGGGATAAATATCTAAAGTAGCTGTACTTCCATCATTCATATTCGTATCTTCTATTGGCATCGTGATTTTTGCACCAGCATCACAACCATTATTTTCTACCCAATACAAGACGCTTGCCTCACTAGACAAGATAAACTGACCATCGCCCAAATAAGGAACTGTAGAGTCTTCCGTACCATGAATTTCCATCACAGGAACAGCTCTTCCAGGATTACAAGTTGCCTGAGCAATCACAGTCATCGCACCTGTAACAGAAGCGATAGCTGCTATACGGTCACCCAATTCACAAGCCAAAACATAACTCATATAACCGCCATTAGACATACCCGTTGAGTAAACTCTAGAAAGGTCGATATTGTATTCTTTATAAATTTCATCTATCATTCTACTCAAGAAACCAACATCATCTACACCTGTTCCAAAATTAGCATTCCAATGGGTAGCAGAAGTGCCATTAACAGTTGCTGTGGATCCTTGTGGATATACGATAATAAAATTTTCGGCTTCCCCTACTCTATTAAAATCTGAATAGAACGTTTGTTGTGGTCCATTAGAACTTAAGCCATGCATATTGATAACCAAGGGTAAGGATTCATTAAAATCAAAATTGGCAGGTGTATAAACCGTGTATAATCTATTTAAGCCATCATGTTCTAAGGAATGAGAATAAGTTTGCGCCGTAAGTGAGCAACTTATCAAACATAAAAGAATAGGTAGTAAAGTTGATTTCATAATATTTTGAATTATTAATTTCGTCGTGTTAAATGTTCTAATTTTCAATAAAATTACAATTAAATCAAGAACTATTTAAGACAATTTGCCTATCAAATCATAAATAGCAATGGCTGTGGCATTGGCAACATTCATAGACGTATTGATACCGTGCATAGGGATATGAATCGCTGTACTCGATACATTGAGCCATTCTTGCGAAACACCATAATTTTCATTGCCAATTATGAGCAACGTTTTTTTTAGCGGGTTTAAAATCCGTGTAGGGAAGGCTGTTCTCGGTCACTTCCAAACTCACTATTTCATAGTCTACATCCATTACCTTTTGAGCATCTTCAATAATAGAAAAGGGTACATACTTGGTTGTAGATCTCGAAGCACGCTGCAATTTTTTATTGTTTATTTGGATAGCACAGTGGTACAAATAAATATGCTCAATCCTAGCCGCATCTGCTAATCTAAAAATGCTGCCTATATTTTTAGGGTCGGTAATGCGATCCAATAATAGCGATAAGGGAAAACGGTGCTGATTGATTTCAGCTAGTCTTTGTTTCAAATCTTTTCGCTCCTCTTCAAATGCTAATTGCCGTTGTTTACTCATTCAAATTCCAATTGTATTCCATATAACTTACCTTAGCATCTACATTGATTTTGGTGTTGGCATATTTGTTTAGATAAGTAATCAAATTACCAAAATCACCTCCATACCATTCAAAAATCTTAGACAACTCCACCTTATCTGCGCTGATATTATTGAAGCTCTTATTGTTAATAAATGCCTTGGCTTGTTTTTCAAAATTGCCATTCAGATTGGCTGCCGTCCATGCTCTATTCAGAATAGGTGGACAAGATTTGGCAGCACAATTGACCGCAAAATGGATAGCTGGTTCTTTGTATTGAGGTCGCAAAATATCATTTTCAATATTGTTGAGCGAATAGGTTTCGCCACCCAATTTTATCCATTTTTTATCCCAAGGTTTGCCACCGTGCAAATCGGTAATCTTGGAAACAGGATAATGATCTACAATCAATTTAATCGTGAAAGCATTGTAAGCATTAATCCAATACGCCATTTTCTTGTTGCGAGACCAACTACTTTGGATAGGATTGTCTGCTAATGATTTCAAGTAAGCATCCAAGGCAGATTGATTGACTTTGAACCCTTTATAATTCACCTTGCCCGATGCGCTGACATTGCTACGCAATAATTTGTCCCATGCATCATGCGAAAAAACGGGGGGCTGTGGCTTCGGAGTGACCTTAGCTTCAGGAGTTATTTTTAATCCTCCTGTTTTTACTTCTTCTACCTTTGCTTTAGGCGCTGTAGTGGGTTGGGGTTCTATTACAACTTCTTTTTTTACAGGTGCAGGTGGCGTCGCTTTCACATTAGCAGTTATGACTTGAGGTTGAGTCATTTCTATCTTCACTTCTTCTCCTTTTAGGTTAGTGCTTTTATTGGTAACGTTGTCGGTGATAATTATTTCCGATTTTTGGGGTGTTTCTGTTTTTACTTTTTCCTTTACAGTAGTCGCACTTTTTATCTGAGGTTGAGGCATTGATTCTATATCAATAACATTATTTTCATCCACAATATTAGGATTACTTTTCACGACTTTTCCAGTTTCTTCTACGGAGTGGTTTCCTTTCGAAATATTTAATTCTTTTTCCTTATCAGATGTCGTTTCTACTCCTTTAGAAGCCATTGCAGTAGTCCTAGCCGGTTGGTTAGTAGCATCGTTTTGACAGGCAGAAAATAGTACGGAGACGATTATAAAAATTGAAATTAAATTTTTCATTTTAATAGATGGTTATGGTTGTTGACAAAAATTAGCGTATTGATTTTTCTATATCAATAACCAATAATTATATTATTCTGTTGTGCCTAAGCGGTTATATGTTTTGTAGCGGACATTTTTTTACGGGTTTCACCTGCATTCCTTTTTGTTTCAGCAAGCGAATAATACCTTCTTTTCCTGCTAGGTGTGCAGCCCCAACGGCACAAAGTAAAGATTGGTCTTTAGCCAAAGATTCAAATTTATTAGCCATTATGTGATTGCGATTGTACAGCAATAATTTGCGCATGCCTCCAACACTACGACGGGTTATTTTGTATAATTTTTGGATGTTTCCTTCCTGATACAATTGAGTCATTTTGAGGAGATTACGCTTAAAATTACCGTAATTATCCGCAATACCTTTGAGCGTTTGCAATTGATACTTCATCGGAATTTGCGGAAGCACAGACATGTGTTCGTTTATCGTTTCTACACCCGCCAGTATTTTTTCTTGTTCTTTAGCATAATTCCAAAGGGCAATATCGAGCGAGATGGGCAAGTCTGTTTTCAGTGTATTTTCGGCAATCACATTGGAGACGACTATGGGCAGTTGTCTATTAAATTGTATCAAAGGATAGCCTATTGCACTCTGCATCACCTTATCCAATCGCTTAAAAGTCTTAGGTTTTAATAATTGCTTAAGGCTAAGCTCATTGGGCAACATCAAATAGCTAGGATCCAATTTATCCGCAGTATCCAAATCCATCTCTGCTGCAAAAATAGTACATTCATCTATTTTTCGCTTAACCAAATCCATATACTCAAAAGCACGTTGGTCCCGCACATGCATTGTACCAAAGAGGTAAGAAGTTGCTGACAATTCTTTTCCTGTAACTTTCCAAAGCAAGGCTTGTTTTTTCTTTTTCATAAGAACTACAAAACCGCTAGCTGAGTCTTCAGTAGCGGTTCTGTGATTAGTTTTTTTTTTAAAGCTCAACAATATATTGATACAAAAGACTTATTCGTATTTAAACGGAAGTACTTTTGAATTTTTCACTGTAGATAAGGTCATTAGTGTTTTGAGTCGCTCAATTTCTTCTATCTGAGACAAGGTCTTGAAAAGTAATTGCTCATAAGTAGGAATATCTTGGCAAACGATTTTGATCAAAAAATCTGCTTCACCCGTGATGATATAACACTCCGTAATTTCTTCAATGGATTTTATTTTGTCCAAAAATTCATTGAGCGCATTTTCTTTTTGCCAAGCTAAGGAAACCAAAACGAAAGTTTTGACACTCAGACCAATAGCTTGAGGTGCCACTTGTGCATGATAACTTTCTATCACACCTGACTGTTCCAATTTTTTTACACGTTCCAAAGTAGGTGCAGGTGAAAGTCCAATTTGTTTTGATAATTCTAAGTTAGTAATCTTACTATTATCTTGTAAAATCCTAAGTATCTTTAGATCTATTTTATCTAATTTTTCTGACATAATATTGTAGTAATTCATATTATTGAATAATACTTAAGAGAGAGCAGTCATCATATTAATAAATCAAAAATATACACTGTCTATGACTTCAGTCTGGCGCTTAACTTCTTATTATTCGCAAATATGGGTTAATTATTCTTTATTTCTAATGAGGTGCAAATTTAAAATAAAATATCAAAAACAATACGTTTTACACGACTTAATTTCAAAAACACCCTTTTTTAGCATTTAATTAACAATTATATTTGGTGCATTGGCTTGATGTCAATTGTACACAAAGAAAAAGGTCAACCTGAATAAAAATTCAAGTTGACCTTTCCTATTTGAAAGACGATTTAGTCTATTATGGGAAAATACCCAAAGCTAAATAGTCACTACTTATTTTTTCTAGCGCACTTACAAAAGCCGCTGTACGCAAATCTTTAATCTTCTTTTTACGTTTCTTAATCTCACGTATTTGTTGATAAGCCGTAATCATCGTTTCTTCCAAACCAGAACGTACCAAATCAATTTCATCCGCTCCTTTAGTTAGCAATTCACGTTCTTTTTGACCAATTCGCTTACCAGACAAACGCTCTACTAACTCCACCATGTTGGTATATGTATTTTGATTAAAACGCTTTTCCATACGACCAAAACGCATGTGAGAAAGGTTTTTCAACCACTCAAAGTAAGAAACAGTAACTCCACCAGCATTGATATACATATCAGGAACAATCATGATTCCTTTTTTTAATAATACTTCTGCCGCTTCTGCAGTAACAGGACCATTAGCTGCTTCCGCAACAATTTTGGCTTGTACTTTATCTGCATTATCCATACGGATTTGGTTTTCCAATGCCGCAGGTATTAAGATATCGCATTTGACTTCCAATACCTTTTTACGTTGTCGCATATTTTTTGCACCAGGAAAATCCAAGATAGAACCTGTCTTTTTACGGTGTTTCATCAATGCTTCTATATTAATACCATCCTTATTTTGGATAGCGCCTTCATACTCCGCTACTGCTATTATTTTAGCATCTCCTTCTTCTTGCATGATTTTAGACGCATAGTAACCTACATTACCAAGACCTTGTACGGCAACTGTTTTGCCAGCCAAGCCAGGCGTTAAGCCCAATGCGGCCATATCATCTTTGTAGCTAGTAATTTCTTTGAGTGCATAATAAACGCCACGTCCAGTAGCTTCGGTTCTACCTCTAATACCGTTTTGAGTAACAGGCTTACCTGTAACACAACCCGCAGAATCTATTTCACCACCTTTAAATTGTTGGTAGGTATCCTGAATCCAAGCCATTTCTCTTGAACCCGTTCCGTAATCAGGAGCCGGTACATCAATACCAGGCCCTATGAAATTTTTTCTGATTAACTCTGCCGTGTATCGACGGGTAACTTTTTGTAAGGTAGCCGTTGTGTGGTCTCTTGGGCTAATTTTGACTCCACCTTTGGCGCCACCAAAGGGCACATCTACGATAGCACATTTGTAAGTCATTAAGGTAGCTAAAGCCATGACTTCTTCTCGTTCTACCTTTTGGCTAAAACGAATACCACCTTTGGTAGGCAGTCGGTGATGACTGTGCTGTACACGGTAAGCTTCAATAACATGGTAATCTTTACCAATTTTTACTGGAAAACGCATTTCGTATACAGAATTGCAAGCCCTGATTTGCTCCAAGAGACCCGAAGGCAATCCTGTATGCAAAGCAGCTTTGTTGAAGTTTCTGTTTACACTTTCTAAGAAATTACTCATTTTCTTTAGTTTGATTTTCTAATTTAGTTAGCTTTCTTTCTAGATAAATCAAAAAAACAACAATGCCAATGAAGATGGCTACAATCACTGCAACTACTACATATATTTTACCTACACTTCGAAAAAAATCAGGATTTTCTCCTTGGGCGTGAAGTTTTCCAAAGCATGCAAAAAAAGCACAGATAAGTGATAATATTATTTTTTTCATTTAACTGAATTTTCAGGGTGGTAAAAGTCGTTATTTTTTTTAGTATTTCAAATAAATAAGGATTATTTAATCATTGATTCTATAACCTTTTTGAGTCTATTGGCTTCTTTTGAAATCGTATCTTTTTCAATTTTTGATAATTCATGGATTCTGCCAATCACTTTTACGCCAGACATCTTAGCGATTATAGCTTCTGTTGTGGGATGTTCATCTCCATTAAAAAGGAGGCCTGCTATCGGTATTTTTCGCTGTTTTAGCAATTCAACACTCATCAACGTATGGTTGATACTGCCCAAATAATGACGAGACACCAATATGGTTGGCAATGCCAACTGGGTCATTAAGTCGAGCATGGTATCTTTGTCATTTAAAGGTACAATCAGTCCACCTGCTCCTTCTACTATTAGCGCATTATTGGTATCTGGGAGTACAAACTGATCTAAATGAATGGCTACTCCATCAATAGCCGCCGCCGCATGTGGCGACATTGGCGTCTTCAATCGATAAGTCTCTGGATGAAATTTGGTGTTTGGATGATTGGTCCATGATTGCACTTTCATGCTGTCCGTATGATGTAAATCTCCAGACTGCAAAGGTTTCCAATAATCTGCACCTAAGGCTTCTACCAGTATAGCGGAGGCTACTGTCTTGCCTACTTCTGTACTGATGCCTGCTACAAAATACTTTTCTTTCAAAATGAGTGATTTAATGCATTGGTTAATTGATCTATCTCCATTTTTGTATTATAGGCATGGATGCAAATACGCAATCGTTCTTCTCCTTTGGGTACCGTGGGATACAATATCGCTCTTACATCTAAATCCAAGTCTTGTAATTGACTGGCTATTTTCTTGACAGCTGCATTACCTTTTATGATAATGCATTGCACCGCACTTTGACTTTCTATCATACGACTTCTTACCTGCTCATGAAGGGAAATCTGAAAGTAATCTATATTATTTTTCAACGCATCTATTAGAGGGGTCTTTTGTAGCAATTCATAAGCCGCTTTGATACTCACTAAACTATGCATAGGCAAGGCCGTCGTAAAGACAAAGGAGCGAGCATAATTGATAAGGAATTGCCTCAAAATGGAACTCCCCAACACGACTGCGCCATGCGTACCTAAGGCTTTGCCAAAAGTATGCACCCGCGCAAACACCTGATGCTCAAGCCCTAAGTGATTGACCAAACCCTTTCCCTCTGCTCCTATCACTCCAGTTGCATGGGCTTCGTCTACGATAAGTGCCGTATCTGTAGCCGCCGCTATGGCTGCAATAGCTACTAGTGGCGCAGCGTCACCATCCATAGAATAGATGCTTTCCACAACTATTGTTTTTTTTCCTTTAGCGTCCGCTAATTTTAGACGCAAATCATCTAAATCATTGTGTTTGAAAGCCAACATATTGGCGCGTGATAAGCGCATACCATCCCACATAGAGGCATGTACCAATTCATCAAAAATAAAAGTATCTCCTGCTCTCATGGTACTAGACAATAAGCCAACATTGGCATCATAACCTGAATTGAAAAGCAAGGCGGTATCTGCTTGGTGAAAGGTAGCCAATTGTTTTTCAAGGTTTTCAGCATAAACGGTATTACCCGTTATCAATCGAGAACCTGTAGACCCTAATAGTCGTGGCGCCTCTGCTTCAAGTGTTTTAATCAAGTTTTGCAATTCCTCAGATTTGGCAAAACCTAAATAGTCATTTGAACAAAAATCCGATTTATTATTTTGAGGACTTAGGCTTCTCAAATAATTCAATTTCGTCCTTTTTTCTATTGCTGCATGGAGCGATTTTTCCATCGTATTCATTTGGCAAAAATAGTTATTAACTTGTCTTTTTATTGTCAGAAAATAAATCTTTTTTTTTCTCCCATTCAATTTATTTTTTTTTTTGCTAACTTCGTTTTCGATTTAGAAAATTACACCTATGAAATTTGGTAAACTACCAGATATTTCAAATATAGATTTTACTTTACCTGCTGACCCCGCCTTCTACCAGTGCTTACTTAAACAAGTTAGCCTTGAGTCCTGAACAACCTACTGTTTACGTGGGCTGTACAGGATGGAGTATGAAAGAGTGGATAGGTACTGTATATACTAATGATGCAAAATCGAAAGATTTTTTAAGGCAGTATGGTAAACAGTTTAACACTATAGAGTTAAATACGACTCATTACCGTATACCAAATGAGGAAACTATAACTAAATGGAAAAAAGGAGTACCTGATGATTTCAGGTTTTGTCCCAAAATACCTCAATCTATTTCGCATAGTCGTGAATTGGGCTTTGGTACAGATAGGACAACTACTTTTTGTGAAGTTATTCAAGGACTGGGTGAAAGATTGGGTTGCTGCTTTATGCAATTACCCCCATATTTCGGTTACAACAATTTGGGAATTCTGAAACACTTCATTGAACGATTTCCCCCACACACACAAGTCCCATTGGCCTTAGAAATAAGACATGAAAGTTGGTTTAGTAATCCAAAAAACTTCATGTCCTTTTCCCAGCTCCTTGAAGACTTCCAAATGACTACCGTTATAACTGATGTAGCGGGTAGGCGTGATGTACTTCACATGGGCATCACAAGTCCTACGGTTATGGTTCGTTTTGTAGGAAATGGCTTGCATCCTACTGATTATGAGAGAATAGATGCTTGGATAGATAGGCTTATTAGTTGGTTTGACCAAGGCTTACAAAAGGTTTATTTTTTCACACATGAGCCTGACAATATTCTCGCCCCCGAATTATCTTTGTATTTTGTAAATAAACTTCTAGCTTTGAATCGCGTAAAGGTAAGAGGCCCTAAGTTTATTGATAAAGATGCAGATCAACAAATGAGTCTTTTTTGATTAACCTTACCTTCAGCTTTGGTTTAACTATTTATTTATCTTATTATTCAGACATGAGTCAAATTCCACATATACATAGAGATTTAAGTTGGTTATCATTCAACTATAGAGTCTTACAAGAGGCTAAAGACCCTAGTGTGCCTTTGCTAGAACGGGTCAAATTTATGGCTATTTATTCCAATAATTTGGGCGAGTTTTTTAGGGTTCGAGTGGCTAATCATCGTAATTTATTGCGGGTTGGCAAAAAAACGAAAAAGGAACTGGAGACTGATCCTAAAAAGATCATGAAGGAAATCATGGCTATTGTGACTAAACAGCAAGAAGAATTTAGTGAAATTTTTGAAAAGGATCTTATTCCTCTACTAAAAAAAGAAAATATATACTTGTTGAGACGTAATGAGTTGACTGATGAAGATGAGAAATTTATTCAGCAGTATTTTATGGATAATCTACTCCCTTTTGCACAACCCGTATTGCTGGTCAAAAAGAAGATACGCCCTTTTCTCAACAATGGTGCACTATACCTAGTGGCATGGCTGAAACCAAAAGAAAAAGACAATAATAATAGTGCCTATGCTATCATAAAGATACCTTCAGATCATTTGCCTAGGTTTGTAGAATTGCCCAAAAAAGAGCATAGAAATCGCTTAATCATGCTCGATGATATTGTCCGATTAAGTTTAACTTTTCTTTTTCCGGGTTATGATATTGAAGACTCCTACTCTATCAAATTGACTAGAGATGCAGAACTGTATATAGATGACGAATTTTCTGGAGATTTGATTTCAAAGATAAGGTATAGCCTAGGCAAACGAAATGTTGGCCCTGCATCTAGATTTGTGTACGATAGAGAAATGCCTAAAGAGCTTTTGGAATTTTTGCAAGACACTTTTGAGTTGACAAAATATGATTTGTTTCCTGAGGGACGTTATCATAATAATTTTGATTTCTTTAAATTTCCAGATTATAATAAAACCCATTTAAAAAATACACCCCTTCCTTCCTTAAGCTATACGCCTTTAGAAAAGACAAAAAAATATTTTGCTGCCTTACGTTCTAGAGATCATTTGGTACATGTACCCTATCACTCGTATGAGTCGGTTATCCGTTTTTTTGAGGAAGCTGCCGCTGATAGTAAGGTGACACATATCAAAATTGTACAGTATAGAGTAGCGAAGAAATCTCGTATTATGAATGCCTTGATTAATGCGGTAAAAGCGGGAAAGCAAGTCTCTGTTTTTATAGAAGTCAAGGCTCGTTTTGATGAAGAAGCCAACCTCAAATGGGGCGAAAAATTGGAGGCTGCAGGCGTTGCCGTGCATTATAGTTTTCCTGGTGTCAAAGTGCATTCCAAATTGGCAATGATTGTAAGACAAGAAAGAGGCAAACCAAGATTATACACTTATTTGAGTACTGGAAATTTCCATGAAGATACTGCCAAAATTTATAGCGACTTAGGATTATTTACCACCGATACGCGTCTCACAAAGGAAGTGGCTAGAGTCTTTTCTTTTTTGGAAACGGTCAAAATGCCACAACAACATTTTGAACATTTATTGGTAGGACAATTTAATTTGAGAGACGAATTGGAAGACTTTATCAATAAGGAAGTGTCCAATGCCAAAAGGGACATTCCTGCACGTATCACCTTGAAAATGAATAGTTTACAAGATGAAAAAATGATAAAAAAACTATACAAGGCAAGCCAAGCAGGTGTAAAAATAAAATTAATTATCAGAGGGATTTGCTGCCTGATACCGGGTATTAAGGGAATGAGTGACAACATAGAAGTAATAAGTATTGTAGATCGTTTTTTGGAACACGCGCGTATTTTTATTTTCCATAATAGTGGCAACGAAAAAATATATTTGTCCTCCGCAGATTGGATGGAAAGGAATCTTAGTTACCGTATCGAAACAATTTTCCCTATCTATGACTTGACCCTGAGACAAGAAATAAAGGACTACATCAACATACAAATGGTTGATAATGTAAAGGCAAGAATCGTTGACAAAGACAACTCAAATGCCTACATCAATAGAGGGTCAGATATTTCTGTAAGGTCTCAGGTAGAAACCTATTATTACATCAAAAGAAAACAAGAAGCTGCACTGGCAGTAGAGGAATGATTTATTTAATCCTAAGTATTTTATCGTCTACTATCATCGGGTTTATTTTTAAAGGCTTTCAAAAATACGGCATTGATAATTTGCAAGCTATTGTTTTCAATTATTGTGTTTGTGTGATTTGCGCTACCTTTTATATGGGAGCTTTTCCTATTCAATCAGGATTTTGGGAAGAACAATGGTTTCCTTTTGCGTTATTTCTAGGCTTCATTTTTATTCTCACTTTCAATACTGCTGCACTTACTGTTCAAAAATTTGGCGTTACTATCAATGCCATCATGATGAAAATGTCCATCGTTTTATCTGTTTCTTTTGCGCTTTATTTTTATAATGAAACAGTCAATGGCCTAAAAATTTTGGGAATCCTAACTGCCTTAGCTGCCATCGTTTTGAGTAATTTACCCAATCAAAACAATCCCATTTTCAAAACTAAAATACAACTGACTTGGTGGTTGCTTCCCTTTATTACTTGGTTGGCTTCTGCCATTATAGAAATAGTGCTACAATACGTAGAAACACACATTGCCGTAGAAAGTGCGGACATAGGATTTGTTGCTTTTCTTTTTGCTACTGCAGGTACTATAGGTACAATCATTCTCATGGCACAAATCATCAGAGGCAAACAGCAATTGAAATTCAAAAATGTAGCCGCTGGAATTATTTTAGGTATTCCCAATTTTGGATCTATCTATTTTTTGATGAAAGCACTTGGTATGGGCTGGGAAGGCTCAGTGGTCTTTCCCATAAATAATGTTGCCATCATTATATTATCAAGTGTTTTAGCTTATTTATTTTTGAACGAAAAACTATCCAAGTGGAATACGCTTGGCTTGGCATTGGCAGTAGTTGCCATCATCTTAATTTCAATGAGTTAGCACCGTTTAAAAAATATCATGACAGATACTTACAAAACATTATCCGCTTTAAGCACTGGCGAATTTAGAGATAGAGGAAGCAAGTTTGTTGCCTATGCCTACCCTGTGTACAAGGAGGAGGAATGGCAGGCGCGTTTGGAAGAAGTCAAAAAAGAACATCATAAAGCTCGGCATTGGTGCTATGCTTACCGCTTGGGTATTGACAAAAATAATTTTCGTGCCAATGATGACGGCGAACCTTCAGGCACAGCGGGCAGACCTATTTTGGGGCAGATTGATAGTTTTGGTTTGTCTAATGTAATTGTCATTGTAGTGCGGTATTTTGGAGGTACTAAATTGGGCACTTCGGGACTTATCAATGCCTACAAACTAAGTACTCAAGAGGCTCTACAACAAGCCAATATTATTGATAAGCTGATTGAGGATGTGTATCGTTTTACCTTTGATTATAGTATCATGAGTGAGGTCATGAATGCCATCAAAAAAAATGGCATAGAACCACTCAAACAGGATTTTGGAAACATAGGTATTATAGAAATGGCGATCAGAAAAAGTGAAGTGACTACAACACTTAATACAATGAAAGCACAAATTGCCAAAGTACGCATAGAAGAAATTGAAGCGATAGAAAAAATAGAAAGTCTTGATATCACATTTTTATATACTCGCTAATCTAGATTTGTTAAAAACGGCTACATATACCAAAATATCATAAATTCTTAATACGATGTTTGCATGATTTACATACATTATATCTATCTTGTGTTGGCTACAAAGCTTATGTATCTATGTACTTGCTTATTAGCATCAAAGACCCAATTTTGATATTTACACAAAAAATTACCTTGTATTTTTTTTTAATAGTATTTATCACTAAAAAAATAAAACCTCTCCAGATTGACATAAAAAGCTCATTTTCAGGGTTACAGACATTACTTTTTTCAAATAGGTGTTAACTTTATATCGTTTTAATACCATGTTAACCAATTATTTAGCTTTTTTATTATCCAATCATCAATTTGAAACGTTTTAAAGAGAACATCCATAAAAAAGTTTTTTTTCATCATAAAATATATAAATCATTAATAATGAAAACACTAACTAGCATAATATTTAGTTTTTTGATCGTAGGTACTACGATAGCTCAAAAAACAACTGTTGAGGGTTATGTTTTTGAAGAAAATAACAGAGGGTATATAGCTGGCGCTAATGTCGTTGCCTTAGATGCAGGTACAGAAGCCGTTAGAGGAGAAACAATCACGGACAAAGAAGGTAAGTTCACCATGCAACTTAATCCTATTGACACAGGGTATATTATTGTAGTCAATCACAAAATTTTCTTCAACAAAGAAGCCTACGCTCTCACGAAGGGAAAAACAAGTGCGGATAAAACTTTTGTTAAAATAGAAATGGAACGCAAACCAGGTTATGTCTTTGACGTGACGGTAGCTGAAAATGTTGATAATCGTAATGTCAAAGAAGTAGATGCTATTACGGGCGCATTGATAGAAATATATAACAACACTACTGGAGAAGAAGTATTGGTCATAACGGATTCTCAAAGTCCAAATTTTCAATCGACTTTGGAACAAGGCAATCACTATACCGTCATGATTAGAAAGAAAGGTTATATGGCAAAACGAATGGAAGCCTTCGTTAATGTAGAGGGTTGTATTTTGTGTTTTAATGGAGTCAATAACATTACTGAAGTAATGACTCATGGCAATGAGTTGGGTACTTTTTTGGCTAATGTTGAGATGGATAAAATCGCCATTAATAAGACTTTTGAAATTGAAAATATTTACTATGACTACGACCAAGATTATATCCGTGAAGATGCTGCTGCACGCCTCGACGATGTCGTTATGGTACTTAATGATAATCCTACTATTACGATAGAAATGGGGTCGCATACCGACTCTAGAGGTAGAGACGCCTACAATCAAAATTTATCTCAACGTAGAGCCAATTCTGCTGTACAATATCTAATTCAAAAGGGTATTGACCCTACTCGTCTGACTTCTCGTGGATATGGCGAAGTGGCTATTGCGAATAGATGCAGAAATGGCGTCAAATGTAGTGATGAGGAACATGAACAAAATCGTCGTACAGAATTAAAAATTACAGGTGTCAGAGAAGTTAAACAAGATTTTATACCACTAAGTCGTATACTCGGAGACGATAGATTGCTGAAAGAAATTCAAGAATCTGGTATAATTGAAATCAAAGAAGGAGAAGAATTGCCAGAAGAAATCAAAAAGGATATTGAAGCCAAAAACAATATTAAAGTTCAGCCTAAAACAGAAGGAAATCAAGAAAAAGAGGATGAGGATGAGAAGGAAGGTAATGAATAATGAATGTTTTTATTCCATAAACATCAATCATCCCGAATTTTTCTGTGCTGGAAAATTCGGGATGTCTCATGTTTTATTTTGAAGGATTGCTATTCCTTATTTTCTTCTACAAATTTTGCCCAATCACTGACAGCTTTTTTACCACCTTTTGCAAATTGTTCGCTCTTATCTTTTGGAATTTCAAACATTTCTTCCAGTCGGTTATAAATAGAATTGGCGATGATTTCATTATCCATCATTTCTCCCACGTCTTGCATCATGTTGTTGGGGGCTGCTTGCTGTTCCTTAGGATCTGAAAAGATACTTTTTACTTTAGCATACGTTTTATGTGCCGTCCTCAGTCTATTAAACCAATCCTTATGATCTTTCAACTCTTTTGACCATTCATTTTCTTCGCTTATCTCTTTGTGAAACTTTTTTTCGTCGGGTGAAAGATTGGCAAATTGATTAATTTCATGCTCGCTACTAGATTGCTTCCCCAATTTCTTCAACATGTCCTCTACTTGATTTTCTCTGGCCTTTTCTTCCGCACTCCGATCTCTCGTTTTAGTATGGGTTGTCTTTTTTACATATTTGGAGTGATTGGGTCTATGG
>CANNZV010005818.1:0-23185 GCA_947561585.1 Caprella mutica | reverse complement strand
GTCTTCCTACAAAATGCCATTCAATTGGTAGTTCATCAAGTTTTTCACTTTTTTCTCTTAAGTCTTGTACTTTATTTTCACCAAAGGCCCTTTGTCCTGCCTCGTAAAGTGTAGCAACATCTTCTGAACTTGAATATTTGCTAATACCAATTACCTTTACTATATGATGTTCTGATACTCTAAGTCTAGCACCTTCTACTCTTGTAATAATATCATCTAAATTTCTAGTAGCTGTTTTTTTATTCATTATAAACCCTTATTCTTTTAAAAATATTCTATTTATATCATTGTATATACCAAGTAACATAAGACTTGCTAGTATCACCCAACCCATAATAGTTAAAAACATAAATACCTTATCACTTGGTTTTCTTCTGAAAATCATTTCATATAAATTAAACATTATATGTCCTCCATCAAGTGCAGGAATAGGAAGTAAATTTAGAACTCCTAAGTTTACAGATATTAGTGCTGTTATACTAAGTAGAGCAATTATACTTGATTCACTTGCATCTGAGATGACTTTACCAATAGTAATAACTCCACCAATTTCAGAACTAGGTATTATTCCTTGGATTAATTTTTGTACCCCTTGAAAAATCATAGTTGAAGCAAAAATTGTTTTTTCATATGCAAATACTAAAGATTCTCCAAAAGATAAATCAAGGTTAATTACTTTTCCTGATGGCGATATACCAATCATTCTTTTTTTGATTTTCTCTTTAAACATATTTTGAGAGTCTGAAATATATGGGTTGATAGTTTTTGCAAAATATTTATCATCTCTTTTTAGATAGAACTTTAAAGGACCTTGCGTATTAACTATAACTTTTCCTATATCATTCCAAGTAGTGATTTCTGTATTATTAATCTTTAATATTTCATCCTTAGCCAGTATGCCAGCTTCTTGTGCAGGTGAATTTTCTAATACTTTACCAACTTGTGGTGCTAAAGCACTTGCTCCTAAAACAGCTATAAAAAAATATAACACAGCTGCTAAAATAAAGTTTGCAAAAGGACCTGCAAATAGTATAACTATTCTTTGCCAAGGTTTCTTAGTATTGTAAGAGTCATTTCCTTCCTCTTCAATACCTGGTTTAGTATCATCTTGACCTTTCATTCTTACATAGCCACCAAGTGGTATTAAAGCAAATTGCCAAGTAGTACCTTTCCACTCTTTTGCGAAAAGCTGTTTTCCAAATCCAATTGAAAATACATGAACTTTTACACCAAAATAACGTGCTGCTAAAAAGTGTCCTAGTTCATGAAAAAATACTAAAAAAGATAGTACAAGTAAAAAAGTAATAGTACCCAAGATAATCTCCAGTTAATTATTTAGTTTTTGAAATAATCTCTAGTATATTCATATCCAGAGTAAATTGTAAGCGCAACAGCTAACCATAATAAAGCAGTTGCAAAAGGCCAGTTCATAATTAAAAAACCAATAGCTATCATTTGAACTACAGTTTTAATTTTACCTGCCATAGTAGAAGCTACATCTTTACCTTCACCAATAGCAACAACTCTAAGACCTGTAATAAAAAACTCCCTTGAAAGTATTAAGAATACAGCCCATGCACTTGCTCTATCTATTGCCATAAGTCCTAAAAAACCTGCTAGCATAAGCATTTTATCTGCAAGGGGATCTAAAATTCCACCAAGTTTTGTCAT
Source organism: Caprella mutica (assembly GCA_947561585.1). Classification (NCBI taxonomy): domain Eukaryota; kingdom Metazoa; phylum Arthropoda; class Malacostraca; order Amphipoda; family Caprellidae; genus Caprella; species Caprella mutica. The sequence goes on along the minus strand of CANNZV010005818.1, from coordinate 21,514 downwards.
TTGATTCCAAGCTCTTGCAATAAAGCCATCAAAAAAGTCAGTTACCGAAGCAATTACAAAGATAAGTCCTGCGAAGTAATCAAGCCAAGAAGGGTGCCAAGTACCAAAAATAGCATTGTCTCTATCTACTAAAAACCATAGCATTAGCGGAGCTAATGCTATTCTGAAAAGTGCCAGAGCATTTGGTAGGTTTAAACTTTTTGTCATTATCTAAACGTAGTCCCACCGTCAACAATTAGTGTATGACCTGTAACCCAAGAAGCATCATTTGTACATAAGAAGTAACATGATTGCGCTAAGTCTTCTGGTTGACCAATTCTATTAAGTGCTGAAAGTTCTGCTGTTTTTTGTTTAACTTCATCGTAGTTTGTAAATGCTTTAAGTGCATCAGTATCGATTGGACCACCTGAAACTGCATTTACTCTAATATTAAATTCACCAAGTTCAGTTGCAGCGTATCTAACCATAGCTTCAACAGCTGCTTTATTTGTACCATGTCCTGAATAGTTTTCAATATAAACTAAGTTTCCAGTTGAAGATAAAGAAACAATTGCTCCACCACCAACTTTTTGCATTCTTTTTGCAGCTTGTTGAGCACCACAAACAAAGGCATTAACTGTTGCTGTATAAATATTGTTTAATCCTCTTGGTTTTAATTTCATAAATTTACCATATCCACCAACAACTGCTCTTCCATAAATCATAGCATTTGAAATAAAGAAATCAACTCTATCAAAATCTTTGTCAATTTCTAAGAAAAGTTCTTTAGCAGTTTCAGGCTCTAAGATATTATATGCATAACATTTACATTTTACACCAAATTTCTCTTCTACATCTTTACAAATATCTTCTGCAATTTGTGCATTTGAGTTATATGTGAACGCAACATCTATACCATTGCTTGCAAATTTATATACACACTCTTTACCGATACCTTTTGTACCACCTGTAATTACTAAAGTTTTACCCTTCATTTCGTTACTCATTATTTTATTACCTCATATTTTTTTAAAGTTTCTTCAAGTTTTTTCATATTTTGTGCACTAGGTGCTGTTAAAGGAAGTCTATACTCTAAAGTATCTAATAATCCAGATAAATACATTGCTGCTTTAATTGGAATAGGATTACTTTCACAGAAAAGTACAGAGTTTAATTCAAATAAATCTTCATTAATTTGTTTTGCTACACTTAAGTCTCCTTTGGCTACTGAATGTACAAGTTTTGATTTTAAATTAGGAAGTAGGTTTGATGTTACAGAAATAATACCATGACCACCTGCTGTTAAAATTGGAAAATCAATTGCATCTTCACCTGAAACAATTACTAAATCTTTTCTTTGAGCTTGAAGTTCTACGATTTTTCCAATAGACCCACTAGCTTCTTTAATAGCATAAATGTTTTCCACATCATCATATAGTCTAACAACTGTAGCTGTTTCAATTTCAACACCCGTTCTTCCAGGTACATTATAAAGCATAACTGGAATTTCAACTGCATTTGCAATTGCTTTATAGTGTTGATATAAACCTTCTTGAGTAGGTTTATTGTAGTATGGAGTTACAGATAATAAACCATGTGCTCCTACAGACTGGGCATGTTTTGCAATATCACAAGCTTCATGAGTAGCATTTGATCCAGCCCCTGCTATTACTTTTACATTTGTTCCCTTACATGTTTCAACAGCAACAGAGATACAATCTTTATGCTCTTTATGTGAAAGTGTTGCACTCTCTCCTGTTGTTCCAACTGGAACTACTGCATCCATACCTTGTTCTATTTGTCTTTTTATTAAAGACTCATACTTTTCTAAATCAACTTTTCCATTTTTAAACGGTGTAATTAGTGCAGTCATTGCACCTGTGATATTTTCCATATTATTTATCCTTTCCTACTACTAAATCTTAAAGTCTTCACTCACGGGAGTATTAACTGTATGTTTTGAAAATCTCTCTAAAAAATCCCAGAAACTTTGTTTTGCTTCATCTGAAATATCTGTTTTTCTAAGAACTTCTTCCATTGTTCCAAGCCATTCTCTTCTTGCTTTTTCCGTAATTGAAAATGGCTCATGGGCCTTAACCATATCAAAGTGACCTACTGTTTCACTATAGTGCTTAGGTCCACCAGCAGCTTCAATGAAAAACTTTACATTGTGAGCTTTAACTTTTTCTAACTCTTCTTCCTCTTGAGGAAAGAAGTTCCCAATATCACTATCTACGATTAAATCATAAAATTCATTAAATAGCTTTTTTAAACCTTCTTCTCCAAGCTCTTCAATAAAGATTGGCTTTGGATATTCAAAGTCAGGTTTTTCACCAAACTTAGTTTTACTTACATGATAATCCATACTATTTTTCCTGTTTTAGAATTACAGTAGTAGAATTGTTTTTTGTTAAATATTTATTTGCAACTTTTATTAAATCTTTTTTAGTTAGTCTTTCAACTGCACCTTCATACTCTAATAAAGGTTTAATATTATCTCTTACTAAATATGAACCATATAAGTTAGCAACTGATGATGAACTCTCTAGTGAGAATATAAAATCAGCTTTCGTATTGATTTTGATTTTTTCAATATCTTTTTTAGTGATTTTACCTTTTTTAATCTCATCAATAATATCTAAAATCTCTTTTTCTATTTTTTTAGCTTTTACACCTTCATTTGCAACTGCAACAAATAAGAAAAGTCCAGGATCTTTTAACTCTAAGTTGTAAGCATAAATAGAGTTTACAAGTCTTTTTTCATCAACAAGTCTTTTTTGTAAAATTGAACTTTTCCCTGCACTTAATAGTTCACTTAAGCCAGATAGGGCAACTTGATCTTTGTGCTCAAAGTTTGGTAAATGATAAGCAATCGCTAGCATTTGAACTGCTGAGTCTTTGATTATCTCTACTCTTTTTGCTCCATCTTGTTTTGGCTCTACTGTATGAATAGAACTTGGTATTTCTTTTGTATTCTTTATTTTACTAAAATGCTTTTTAGCAGCTTTAAATACTTCTTCTTTTGTTATATCACCAGCAACTACTACTATTGCATTTTTTGGTTGATAGTATGTACTATGGAAGTCTTTAATATCTTCAATTGACCAGTTTTTAATATCACTCATAAAACCAATAGGTGTCCAGTGGTATGGGTGATAGATATAGGCATTATTGAAAAGTCTAAACTGTAAATATCCCATAGGATTATTATCAGTTCTCCATCTTCTCTCTTCTGCAACCACATCTCTTTCTGGTTGGAACTCTTCATCTTTTAAAGTAAGATTTTCCATTAACTCTGCAAATAAATCTAATGACTTATTCATGTTTTTTGAAGCAGATTTGATGTAATAGTGTGTATAATCAAAAGAAGTTGAAGCGTTATTAACTCCACCAAATCCTTTTACTATTTCATCAAATTCTCCTGCATTTAAATTTTCAGTAGATTTGAAATTTAGGTGTTCTAACATATGAGCTATTCCACTTTTCCCCATCTTTTCATCTCTACTTCCTACTTTATAGAAAATATCTGTTGATACTACATTTGAGCCATTATCCATTGGGATTGCAACAACTTGTAGACCATTTTCTAAAGTTTGTGTATGATATTTTGGTAAACTACTACTCATTAATTCTCCCGAAACTATAATTAATAATGAAAAATGAATTAGTAAAAATTTAAAAATACTTCTCATTTTCCCTTCCTTTTCTTATTTTAAATCTGCGCCAATTGCTTCACTAATATGTGAATAACCGTCTTTTTCTAGAAGTTCTAGAATTTCTTCATTGATTTTCTTAACCATTGAAGGACCTTCAAAAATTAAACCTGAATATACTTGCACTAATGAAGCACCTGCTTTAATTCTTTTATAAGCATCTTCTCCTGTGATAATACCACCAACAGAGATTAAAACAGTTTTTCCAAATAGTTCTTTTGCTATTTCTTTAAATAAACTATATGATTTTTCTGTTAAGCAAGCTCCACTTAATCCGCCAAAGTCTTGACAATTTGGAACTAAACTATAATCAATAGTTGTATTTGTAGCAATAATTCCTGCAGCTCCTGCATTTACTGCACAATTACAAAGTTCAATTGCTTGCTTAGGTTCCATATCAGGAGCAATTTTTAATAAAATTGGTTTATTCGTTAAGCTTTTTGCCATAGTAAAAAGCTCTGTAATAAACTCTTCATTTTGTAAATCTCTTAAATTTGGAGTATTCGGACTTGAGATATTTATCACTAAATAATCACTTGTCCCTTCAAATTTCTTGATAAGAGTTTTATAATCACTTAAAGCAAACTCTTCTGGTGTTATTTTATTTTTACCAATATTTGCTCCAACTGGAATTTCAAAAGGGTATACCTTTTTTAAGTTTTTTAGAACCGTATGAGCACCTTCATTATTGAAACCCATTGCATTTTGAACTGATTTATGTTCAGGGTATCTAAACATTCTAGGTTTTGCATTTCCATCTTGTGGTCTTGGTGTCATTGTTCCAATTTCTGTAAAACCAAATCCCATTGCTGGCATTGATTTAACCATTGTTGCATTTTTATCAAAACCAGCAGCAAGTCCAACTGGGTTTACAAACTTAACATCAAAAATCTCTTGTGTAAGTTTTTCATCACATATAAAATTCTCTTTTTCCATAGGTTTTTTAATAAGTTTACAAGTACCTACTGCTCTTAAACCTAATTCTGCAATATTATGAGCTGTTTCTGGCTCAAACTTGAATAGAACTTTTTTTATTGTGTCGTAACTTAACAAAAGTGAATCCTTTTTTAAAATTTAGATATTTTATCTAAAAATCGTTAAATATAAGTTTTAATGTTGTTTTAAAAGCATTTTTAGCAAATATTTTTTTAAATATTTGCTAAGTTATATAGTCTTTGATACTCTTTACAAGTATCTAGTAGGTTTTTTTCATTATCAATTGCTACAATATTACCATCTTTGAATACAGCAATTTTATCGGCATTTTTAATAGTACTTAATCTATGGGCAATTACGAAAGTAATTCTATCTTTTGAAACATCATCTATTACTTCTGATATGATAGATTCACTTTCATTATCAAGAGCAGAAGTTGCTTCATCTAAGATTAGGATTTGTGGGTTTTTATATAAGGCTCTTGCTATTGCAATTCTTTGTCTTTGACCTCCACTTAAGTTTGTACCTGATTCATCAAGTTTTGTGTAAATACCATTTTCTAAGTCACTTATAAAATCATAAGCATGGGCTTGCTTTAAAGCTTCAATAACTCTTTTCTCATCAATATCATAACCATATGCCACATTTGCAGCAACAGAGTCATTAAAGATATAAACTCTTTGAGTTACTACTGAGATATTATTTCTAAGAGAATCTATGTTTATATCTTGAATATTTTCATTATTATATTTTATTGAACCTTTGCTGATATCATAAAATCTAATTAGAAGATTAATTACAGATGATTTTCCACCACCACTATCTCCTACAAGAGCAAACTTTTCACCCTTTGTAACATGAAAACTTATATCTTTTAAAGCTGTAAAATCATCATATTTTAACTCTACATTTTTAAACTCAATATTTTCTATTTGAGTAGGAAATGTTTTACTTCCACTTTTTATTTCTGGTTTTTGTGCAAAGATACTTTTAATTCTAATATCAGCAGCTATTGCATCTTGCATTTGGTTGTATAGTGATGAAAGTCTTTTAATTGGCGTGTATAAAGAAAATAGGGCAGTTGTAAATGAAAGGAATGAACCAGTTGTAAGCTCTCCATTTATTACTTGTGTACCACCAACTATAATAACTACTGCAAAACCAATTGAACCTATGATTTCCATAATAGGAGATACTAAAGAATTTGTTTTTACTGTATTTATTGTGATTTTAAAAAACTTATAGTTATGTTCTTTGAAACTATCTAATTCTATTTTGTTTGTAGAATTTGCTTTGATTAGTTCTACATTATTGAAAGTTTCACTTAAATGTGAAGTAACATCAGAAATAGATTCTTGTGATTTAAAAGATAGTTTTTTCATCTTTTTTGCAAGTTTTGATAAAGGATAAATAGCTATTGGAAGAACTACTAAACCATAAAAAGCAAGCTCAGGGCTTTGATAAATAGCAACTCCTACTAATCCAATGATTGTTAGAATCTCTCTTATCATATCAGCAACAAAGTTTGACACGGCTTGTTGAATTCTATTGATATCATTTGTAATTCTTGATATTAATTCACCACCATGTTTTTTTTGAAAAAATGACATATCTAATTCTAGAATATGTTTTAAAAGCTTATCTCTAATAATTCTTACTATATCTTGACCAATAAATGAAATATAGTACTTTTGAACATATCCACCAATACCTTTAATGGTATAAATACCAACAACAATAAAAGGCATAATAAATAAAAGATCTTTATCTTTATTAATAAAAATATCATCAAGAAGTGGTTCTATGATATAAACAGTTCCAGCAGTACCACCTGCTACCATAATCATACCAATTACTGCGAAGAAAAATTTTAGTTTGTAGTTTTTTAAATAAGGTAAATAGTGTTTGTAAAATTCTCTCATTATAATCCTAGTTTTTTATAAATAAGCTTATATTATATCTAAAAGAAATTTAATCCCTAAATAGGCTTTTTAAACATAATATAAAACTTTTTAAAGCCAAACTCTTTTAGTGTTAAATAAAAAAGAATAAATCCACTCAAAGTTGAAGCAAATGCAAGTCCCGCAGCTCCATAGGGCTGTATTAAAAGAAGAGAAAACACTATATTAAAACCTAAACTTTTCATGGCAATTTTTGCAGCTAAAAACTGTTGTTCTTTTGCATATAACCATAAAGAGAAAATTTTAGCTATTCCATAAGGAATAAGTCCTATCAAATACATAGATAATATAAGTGCAGTATTTGCTGTATCTTGGGCATCAAAAGCACCTCTTTGGAATAATAGCCAAATTATAAACTCATCAAAACCAATACCAATAAGTGTAGCTATACTTAAAAGAGCAAATAAAATTAGTGAAGATTTTTTCATAAGTTTTAGGGCTTTATCTTCATCCTTATTTTTTATAGCTCTTGCTATCATTGGAAATAGTGCTATTGATGTAGCTATTGCAAATAATGCAAGGGGCAATTGAAAAACTCTATTTCCATAATAAAGATAAGATATAGAACCAGATACTAAAAAAGAAGCAAGCCAAGTATCTAAAAATGCAGAAATATGTGCAGTAGAAGAACCAAGTGTTGCAGAAAAGAAGTTTTTATAAAATTTATTCTCTTCTTTTTTCTTATGTTTCTTAAAACGAAATATTTTACATAAGTTTAGATTTTTAATAGCTATTAAATGGACAATTATTTGAAGAAGTCCACCTGCTAAAACCCCATAAGATAGATAAAAAGTTATATCATATTTTTCCATATCTTGTGAAATTAAAAGTGCTGCTATCATTCCTAGGTTTAGTAGAGCTGTAGCATAAGCAGTTGTAGCAAAATGGTTTTTATATTGAAGAAGAGCAGCCATAAATGTTACAACAAAAATCATAGGTAAATAATAGAAGTTTATAGCAAATAAAGGCGCTGCTAAATCAATAGTTTTATCATCAAAACCTATAGCAATTGCTTTTGCTACCAAATGAGAAAAGGCAGTTACTAAAAGGGAAAGAATAATCAAAAACCCAAAAAGCTGTAAAAATACAATAGATGAAAATCTAATTTTATGTTTTGACTTTGCATATGCTGGAATAAAAGCTTGTGTAAAAGCACCCTCAGCAAAAACTCTTCTAAATAGATTTGGTAGTTTAAAAGCAACAAAGAAAATATCTGAATAAATATTAGCTCCTAATATTGAAGCTGTTAAAAGATCTCTTATGAAACCTAAGATTCTTGAAGTTAGAATACCTGTACTATTTGTAAAAATTGATTTTATTAACATTAAAACTCTACTTTATAATCTGATTTTTTATGAATATTAATTTGAATATTACCCTTAAAAGTCGATAAATGACCTGAAAGGATTCTAATTTTACTATTATTAGGAGGGAGTATACTTTTATCTTTGCAATAAAGTCTTATTTCCTTGTTTTGAAAGTATAACTTATTATTTTTTACAATACCATTTAGATTTGTAATTATTTCATTTTGATATGTCGGATTGAAAATATTTATATTTTTTGCATTTAAATATAGTTTTTTATAAGAATTGTTTTTTTTATTTTCTTTTAAAAGTTCAAACTCTTTTACTTCTTTTAAACCATAGAAGTTTTCTATTTTAGTAACCTTAAAATCATAAGAGTTTCCAAGTTTTAAATTTTCAGCATTTTTATAAAAGTAAATAGCTCTATTGTTTTTTTGTTTTAAAATAGCATTATTCTTATTTTTGTATATTACTATTGCATTTTTTATGATAGAAGGGTTTTTTAATGTCTCTTTATTATAAAGGTATGAGATTGAAACTTCTTTATTATCTTTACTGTCATTTTGAGTATTGTGTTTAAAAAGGCTATTTTTATAATCTTTTTTAGTGCTAAACTTTGCAATAATTGGCAAGTGATCAGAATACCCATATCCTTGATGAATACCTTTTTTTATCTGCCATCTTAAAACTCTTTTATTTTTATATAAATAAGAAGGTTTAAAAACTTTAAATGAGTAGGGGATATATGAGATATTCTTTGTATCAAATAGAGCTTTTGGAACTATTATATTATCAGGGGTTTGGTTTTGATTTCTAAATTTATTTGAAAACCTTTCATGGGATTTTAAATCAAGCCATAAATTGTAATGAGCAATTTTCTCTTTTTGCATTAAATCATCATAGGTATTAAACTCTTTTTTTATTTTTGTATTTAAAACTTGGTTTATTCCTGTAATACCGTAAGTATTATTTAGTTTTTTATCAAATTTAAATGTTTGCTCTTCATTGTAATTTGAGTTAAAATCACCTAATAAAATATAATCATAATCCTTTGGAAGTTTTTTTACTCTATCATAAAGTTTTTTTGCAAACTTTATTCTATAAGACTCTTTTACTCTTTTTGAAGGCCAGTGATTATTGAAAATCTTAAATTCATAATTGTCTATTTTAAAAGTTGATTCAAGTATTGGTCTATAGATTTTATTTGAAAAATTTACTTCAATATCTTTTGAGGTTACTATTTTTATTTTAGATATAAAACCAAGCCCAACAGCTGAGTTTTTATATTTTGAAAAAGAGTAATATTTATATGAAGGTATTTTTTTTACTAATAATTGTAGTAATTCTTTATTTTCTATTTCTTGAAGTGCAATAATATCACAATCTATGTCTTTGATTACTTTTATTGTATTATTAAGTTTTGTATGGAAAGTTTTTTTATTCCAATTACTGCTTGTAAAAGGTTTATAATCTTTGTACTCAGTTTTTTGATTTTTTAAATCGAATAGATTTTCAACATTATAAGAAGCTACACAAAAATCTTTAGCATTTAAATAAATGCCAAAAGCTAAAAAGAAAAGAAAGAAACTCTTAAACAAATATAATCTCCAATATTTTTTATAATATTATCAAATATATTATGTTTAAGAGGTAAAACAAAAAGAAGCAAGGTAAAAATGCTTCTTTTTATATCTATTTTTGAGAGTTAAGTCTTGACTGATACTCTTGTGGATGCTTACAAACAGGACATGTTTTTAGAGCTTTTTTACCTCTATGAACATGACCACATACTTCACAGATCCACTCTTCTTCCTCATCATCACTAACAAACTCTTTACCACTTTCAAGTCTGTCTTTTAATCTTTTGTACATGTTTTCATGTTCAATTTCAATTTTTCCAATCATATCTAACATTCTAGAAATGTCTTTATGACCTTCTTCTTTTGCAACTTTAGCAAAATCTGGATACATAGTAACATTTTCATAACTTTCACCATCAATAGCTATTTGAAGATTTTCACTTGTATCTCCAAACTCTTTATCATAGTTTAGAACATTATATGCCTTAAGTTCTAAATGGGCATGTTTTTTCTCGTTGTTTGCTGCTCTTTGGAAATGTTCAGCGATATCTCTGAAACCTTCTTTTTGTGCAATTTTTGCAAAATACTCGTATTTGTTTCTTGCCATAGATTCACCTGCAAAAGCTTTCATCAAGACAACCGAAGTTAAATCTTCTGTAATACAGTCCATTTTTTTACCACAGCAGTGAAGTTCTCCTCCACCAACTTTTGATAATTCAACCTCGTTACCACATACACTACATTTATAACTTTCATATTGTCTCATTTGTATCTCCTTGAAATTTGAAATTGATATATTCTAACATTTAAAATTTAATTGATTATTAACTATAAAAAATATTAACCTACTGTAACATCTTTATTTCTTTTTTTGAAGTACTCTTTTTCAACTCTACATAATGGACAGGCACCTGGAGGTTTTTTCCCTCTATGAACATGACCACAAACTTCACATACCCATTCTTCTTCTGTATCTGACTCTAAGAAACCTTCATCAATTAAGGCTTGTTTTAACTCTAGGTATTCATTTTCGTGTTCAACTTCAACTTTCCCAATAGCTTTAAACATTCTAGCGATTTCTTTTAATCCTTCTTCTTTAGCAATAGCTTCAAAAGTTTGGATACATTTCTTCATGCTCATACTTTTCACCATCAGCTGCCATATTGAATGTTCTTTTTAGTTGAATCTAACTCTACATTATTTACTAATTTATTATAAGCTTTAAAATCAGCCATTGCATGGTATTTCTCATTATCAAGCTGCTTCTTGGAAGAATCTTGCAATTTTATGTAAACCTTCTTCAAATGAAACTTCGGCAAAAAACTCATATTTGTTTCTAGCTTGTGATTCACCTGCAAAGGCTTTCATCAAGTTTACAGCAGTTAAGTTTTCTGTAATCATTTCCATTTCATTTCCACAACAAGATAATTTTGCATTTGTTCCTGTTTCTTGTACTTCTACTTCACATCCACATGTGTTACATTTGTAAGTTTCATATTGTCTCATAATTTAGTTCCTTAATAATATTAATTTTCTATGGAAAATCTTTTTCCGTTGAAGAAAGTATAATACATTAAAGCTTAAAGGAAAATTATTCTCGTTTAATAAAATTTATGGTACAATTTGAATTATGAAAATAAGTGTATAATTTTTACAAGATTATATATGTAAATTATGTGAAATTAAATGATATATATTGTATTATTCACGAAAGGAAGAGAAACTATGACAAATTATACAAGTTTACTAAAAGATTATGATTTAAAAGTTACTCCTCAAAGAGTGGCAATAGTAGAGGAACTTTATATAAAGGGACATATGAATATAGATGATTTATATAAAAAGTTATTAGCAAAGTTTCCCATCTATATCTTTAGCAACGATATATAAAAATATCAATGCAATGGTTGAAAAAGTATTTCTTTCAGAAGTAAAGATACCAAATACTAAATCAGTTTATGAACTAGTAAAAGAAGAACATGCACACATGGTTTGTTCATCTGTGGTTATATTGAAGATGTAATCGTAAATAGTTCAAATGTTTTAGAAGAAGCTGCTGTGAAGAGTAATTTTAAAATTGAAAGTGCTGATATAGTACTTAGCGGACTTTGTCCAAAATGTTCAAAATAGTTTAGCTTAAGCTAAACTATTTTGGATTACTAATCCTAATACAACTAATAAAACAATTCCTGCACTTTTATTATAAAGTTTATTTGCTGTAATAAATACTAACATTAGTGATAATATAACAGCTGCTGCTATATCAAAGAAGTAAAGATTTAAATCTACATTTAAAGGATTTAAAATTGAAGCTAATCCTAATACCATAGTAAAGTTAGCAACATTTGATCCAATGATATTACCTATTGCTAAATCAGCATTATTTTTCATAGCTGATTTAATTGAGATTGTAAGTTCTGGTAGAGATGTACCAAAGGCAACTAAAAATAGACCAATAAGCCATTCAGAAATTCCAAACTCTCTTGCAATATTACCAGCACTATCAATAGCAAAATCAGCACCTCCAACTACAAATACAAAACCAACAAGTAATAAGGCAGATGTTTTTCCCCATGCAAATTTTTCTTTTGCTAAGTCTTCATCTATTTCTTCAACTTGGTTTGAGCTAATTAAGAAAATTAAGTAAGCAGCCATTAAAAGTAAAAATAAAATACCATCAACTATATTTATCTTACCATCAACTCCCATAAGTATAAATACTAAAATAGGAAATAATGCCCAAGCTGAATCTTTTGCAAAAAGATCTCTATCAGGAGATATTTTCTTAGCAACAAGAAAAACAGCACCTAAAACTAGTGCAATATTAAATATTGTACTTCCAACAACATTTGCCACAGCAATATCAGCACTTCCTTTCATTGAAGCTGACATAGAAACAGCCATTTCAGGAAGAGATGTTCCAAGTGCAATTAAAGTAGCACCAATTACGAAATGTGAGATATTGTAATGAAGTGCAATTTTTTCACTTTGCTCAATTATAAAATCAGCACCATATATAAGTGCGGCCATCGCTACTGTAAAAATTATAATATCCATTTACGAATTCCTTACTATTAAACTTTTTGGCAGATTAAATTTATTAATCAGCTCTTCTTCTTTATCTCTATGCTCACCATTGTCAACTTCGTGGTCAAATCCAACTAAATGAAGTAATCCATGAATAAAAAGAAGAAAAAACTCTTCCTCTTCTTTATGTCCATATTCATTTGCTTTATTTTTTACAAACTCTTCTGAGATTACGATTGAACCAACTGGCATATTAGGCATATTAAACTCTAAAGGGAAACTTAATACGTCAGTTGGTTTATCTATGTTTCGATGTTCATTATTTAGTTCTTGAATTTCATCATTGTTTGTGATAATTAGTTCAATATCTTTTGAAGTTACATATGAAGCTATCTCTTCAAGTTTTGATAAATCAAACTCTAAAGAGGAGTTATTTTCTATATCAATCATTCTTTTCCCTTTTAATTTGCGCGATTGTATCTAAGTTTTGCAAATTAAAAGATAAAAGGAAAAAATTAGTTTAAAATAGTTCTATCATCTTAGGTACTTCATCAACAGCGAAGCACTTTAGTTTAAGATTTAGGTTTGGTTTTTGTGATATTACAGCTTTTTTTATACCTTGAGCTTGGGCTTCTTTTAATCTCATATCCATTGAGTATACATCTTTGATTTCACCTGTAAGTGAAACCTCTCCAATAAATACTGACTCTTTTGAAATGGGTCTGTCTCTAAATGAGGATATAATAGCCGCAACTACTGCTAAATCAGCTGAACTTTCTTTGATTTTAATACCACCACTTACATTTACAAATACATCATAATGGTTTAGAGGTAAATCAATCTTTTTTTCAAGTAGGGCTAAAAGCATATTTAATCTATTTACATCAAAACCTGTAGCACTTCTTTTTGGGTTTGGATGTGTTGATTCTGTTACTAAAGCTTGAACTTCAAGTATTAAAGCCCTTGAACCTTCCATTGCTACAGTTAAAGCAGAACCACTTTGAGCTTTTGTTTTATCAAAAAACTTAGAAGCTATATCTTTTGCACTAACTAATCCTTCTTGCGTCATCTCAAAGATACCAATTTCTGAGGTTGAACCAAATCTATTTTTAAAACCTCTTAACATTCTAAGTTCTTTTGAAGCCTCACCTTCAAAGTATAAAACTGTATCAACCATATGTTCAAGTACTCTAGGTCCTGCGATACTTCCATCTTTTGTAATATGCCCAATTATAAACATAGCAATATCAGACTCTTTTGCTTTTCTCATAAGCTCAAAAGTAATTTCACGAACTTGACTTACACTTCCTGGTGCTGATGTTAGGTTTGATGAATAGATAGTTTGAATAGAGTCAATAATACATACTTCATAATCTTGTCTAAGTAGTTCATCTTGAATTTCTTCAAGTTTTATTTCACTTAATAAAAACATCTTATCACTATTTGCTTCAAGTCTATTAGCTCGTAGTTTTATCTGACCAGCACTCTCTTCACCTGATACATATAAAACTTTTTTTCCTGAAAAGGCAATACTTCCTGCAACTTTAAGAAGTAGTGTAGACTTACCAACACCAGGACTTCCTCCAATTAGGGTTAAACTTCCAGGAACAATTCCTCCACCTAAAACTAAATCAAACTCATCATTATGTGAACTAAATCTTGTAACATCATCTTGAACAATTTCAGTAATAGCCTTTGCTTTTGAAGTTGATGTAGTTACTTTTGATACTTGTTTTAATACTTCTTGCTGCTCTTGATTTAATTCTACAAAACTATCCCAACCGCCACAGTTTGGACATTTACCTAACCATTTTGTTGATTGTTCTCCACAGTGTTGACACTCAAATAGTGTTTTTTTCTTTTTAGCCATATTTGTTCCTATTTAAATCTTGGTGCAATTATAGTGAAATTTTTATTATGGAGTTTTAAAATATTGCAATATGTTATAATTTTTAATATTATAAAACTAAGGATACATATGTTTGTAGAACTAAAAAAAGTTTATAGTGAAATGGAAGCACAAATTTTAGTTACTCACTTAAGTGATGAAAATATTGAAGCTATTATCGACAAAGATGATGCAGGAGGTATGCATCCTCACTTACAAGCTACAATAGGTGTATTTATTCTTGTAAAAGAAGAAGACCTTGAAAAAGCAAAAGCCATTATAGAAGTAAAAGCTGAGAACTTACCATCTTGGACATGTCAAAAATGTGGTGAGGTTCATGAAGGGCAATTTAATGTTTGTTGGAATTGTGGAGAATCAAAAGTTTAATAAATAAAAAACTATGATAAAATCCCTCAATTTTAAATACAAAGGCTAAACTCTTGAAACTTTTTTGCGATGGTAGTGTAAATCCACAAATGAAAATAGGATTTGGGGCTTATTTTATTTTAGATGAAAAATATTCAAAATCAAAATATAAAAACAAAAAAGTTTGAAAACACATCTTCTACAAAACTTGAATTAGAAGTTTTATTATGGGCTTTAAAAGATATGAATATAGAAGAAAAAATTCAAGTATATACAGATTGTCAAAATATTTAAGCCTATTAAGTAGAAGAGAAAAACTTGAAAAGAACAACTTTAGAACATCAACAAATAAAATAGTTAAAAATGAGCTTTTATATAAAGAGTTTTATTTCTTATTAGATAAATATGAAATAGAGTTTATAAAAGTAAAAGGTCATAAAAAAAGTAGTTTGAAAGATGAAATAGATAAAGCTTTTAATTTAGTAGATAAAGCTTCAAGAAATACATTAAGAGAGTTTATAAAAGGAGAAAATGAATGATTATATATATACCATGGCTTTGCAAGTAGTGGTTATGGTACTAAAGCTCAAAAGTTTGTAGAGTATTTTGAAGATGAGATAATCACACCAAGTTTATCAAATATTCCAAATTTAGCTATTAATACTTTAGAGCAAATAATAGAAGCTTTTTTAAGAAAAGGTGAAAAAGTAAGTCTAATTGGCTCGTCATTAGGAGGGGTTCTATTCAATTTATTTAGCTAATAAATATGATTTAAAAGCAGTTCTTATAAATCCTGCTGTTAATCCAATGGATACATTAAATAGATATGAAGAAGTGGAAATGGTACAAAACTATTATGATAGTAGCAGATTTGAGTTTACACATGAACATATTTCATCTTTAGAAAACTATGATGTTTATGAATTAAAAAAATCAAATAATTTCATGACTTTATTACAAGCTGAGGATGAAGTCTTAGACTACGAAGAAGCTGTGGAAAAATTAGAAGAAACAAATCTTGAAATAGAAGAGGGTGGAAGTCACTCTTTTGAAGGAATAGAGAGATATTTTAGAAAAATAGATAGTTTTTTTAACAATTAAAGAGAGAATTCTCTTTAATTATCTTCAGGTGTATAGATTTCATCTAATAAGCTATCTACAAAAGCATCTGGACTAAATTCTATTAAGTCATCTTGTTTTTCACCAACTCCAACAAAGAAAATAGGTAATTCAAGTTGATTTGAGATAGAGAATAATGCTCCACCTTTTGCAGTTCCATCAAGTTTTGTAACGATAATACCATCAACTCCAACGATTTCATTGAAGGCTTTTGCTTGAGCAATTGCTGTATTACCTTGTGTACCATCTAAAATCATAAGTTTTTGATGAGGTGCTCCCTCATATGCTTTATTACAAACTTTTTACTATTTTTTTAAGCTCATTATTTAGGTTTGTTTGTGTTTGTAATCTTCCTGCTGTATCAATAATTACATTATCAATATCTCTAGCGGTTGCTGAAGATATAGTATCATAAGCTACTGCACTTGCATCATGACCTTGTTTTGTTTTAATAATTGGCACATCTAATTTATCTGCCCAAGTTGAAAGTTGCTCAATTGCTGCTGCTCTAAATGTATCACCAGCACCTAAAATTACTGATTTACCTTCTTTCTTAGATTTATTAGCAAGTTTTGCAATAGTTGTAGTCTTTCCTGCTCCGTTTACACCTATGATTAATCTTACAAAAGGTTTTGGAAGGTTTGATAAGTCAACATCAGGGGCATGTTCAAATAACATTACTAGTCTATGTCTTAACTGCTTTCTTGTGATTTCTTCTGGCAAACCATCCATTGCTTTTTCAATAATTTCATATTCCATATCTGCTTCAATTAGCATCTCTTCGATGTCTTCAAAAGCAATTTTTCTTGTTTTTGTGGAATAACTGATTTAATATTTCCAAAAGTTTTTTCTAAAGCTCTTGAGAAGAAACCTTTTTTCTCTTCATTCTTAGGCTCTTCTTTTTTTTACTTCTTCTTGAACTTCTTGTATTTCTGTCTCTTCTTGAATTACTTCATTTTTAGGTTCTTCTTTTACAACAAGCTCTTCTTTTATTTCTTCTTCTTTTATTTCTTCTTGTACAGATATTTCTTCTATCTTAGGCTCTTCTTGTACAGGAACTTCTGCTCTTTTATCTCTTCTTGTACTTCTGGAAGCTGTTGTTCTTCTTCTTTTTTAGGTTCTTCTTTTTTCTTTTTCTTAAAAAAACTAAACATTAGTTACCTTCTACTTTTTAATAATCTATTTATATCTAATTCCATCATTTCAACAGGAACAATACCTATGTACTTTTGAAAAACATCACCATTTTTATCTAACATAAACATTGTTGGGATTGATTTTATAGGACCAATTTTATCTGCTAGTTTAAAATTATCTTCTGTATTTGTTACATCATAATTTATATTGAACTTATTTGAAAACTCTACTATTTCTTCATTTGATTTGTTTTTTTTCAAGTAAAACAGAGATTACTTTAAAATCCCCTTGATATTTTTCTTGTAAAGTTATTAAATTTGGAATTTCTGCTTTACAAGGTGGACACCATGTTGCAAAGAAGTTTAATAGTACAATTTTATTAGGATACTCTTTTATTTTATACTTATTATCATCATTTATTATTGTTATAGTTTTATTATCTATTGTAGTTAAACTTATTTCATTTGACTTTTTAATTACTGTTTCTTCTTGTGTAACATCTGTTGTTTTTTTATCTTCAGAACTACATCCAGTAAAGAATAAAATAGATAAAATAGACAAAAATGCCAAGGTTTTAAACTGCATTTTAATTCCTTTGGGTAAAATTATTTGTTGGGTTAGAATTCTACCCAAGTGAGGCTTAAATATGAATGTAAATCACAAAAGTGATTTTAGAAAATCGTGTATAAAAAAATTAGAGTTTTCGAGTCGTTTTTCAAAGTTTTATAAAGACAAAATAATTATTAAAAAGTTAGAAAACTTAATAGATAAGAGTAAAGCAAAAAATATATTATTGTATATACCTTTAGGAACAGAGGTTGATACAAAACCTTTAATAAATAAATTAAGAAAAAATAAAAACAAAAATATTTATGTTTCCTTTTATGTATGAAGATAGTTTTAAAATTGTTAAGTATAGATTACCTTTACATAGAAAAAAGTTTGGAATAAAAGAGCCAAATAATTCTTTTTATAAAGCACAAAAAATTGATATGGCCATAGTTCCTATTGTAGGGCTTGATATTATAGGTAACGTATTGGTTTTGGTAAAGGTATGTATGATAGATTTTTTGACAGACTTGGCTATAAGCCTATTCTAGTCTTTACTCAACTAACACTTTGTAAAGCGATAAAATACTTTCAGAAGAACACGATATTCAAGCAGATTATATAATTACTAGTTAAGGTTTAAAAAATGGAATATATTATCGTAGGGGGAGTTGTAGCACTTTTAAGTTCTGCAATTAGTATTTTTGTAGTAAGAAAAATTGATAAGGCAAAACTTCAAGTTTTCATAGAACAAGCAAAAGCGAAAGCAAAAGTTATTGAACATGAGGCGGAAGTTGCTTTAAAAGAAGCACAGTTAAAAGCTAAAACTGACTGTGATAGAGAGTTTAAAAATGCAAGAAGAGATTATGATTCAATGCTTGCAAAAATTGAGAAAAAAGAAAAAGAGTTAAATGAGCATTTAGAGAAAGAATTAAATGCAATAAAAGAAGAGAAGTCTCAGATTGTTGATAAAAACAACAAGTTAAGTACTTTAAAAGAGGGACTTAAAAAGCAAAAGAGAACTTATGAAGAAAAAACAGCAGAAGCTATTAAGATTTTAGAAAATGCTTCAGGTCTTACAGAAGATGAAGCTACTGATTTAATGATTAAAAAAGTTAGAGAAGATTCAAGAGGTAAAATCGCTTCAATTTTTAGAAAAAAATATAAGTTAGCCGAGCAAAATTGTAAAAATGAGATTAACAATATGTTATCACATGCTGTTACGAGGTATGCAGGTGAATTTGCAGCTGAGAGACTTATTAATAATATTCCTATAAATGATGAAGAAACTAAGGGTAAGATTATTGGTAAAGAAGGAAGAAATATTAAAGCCCTTGAGATGTTAATGGGTGTGGATATTATTATTGATGATACTCCTAATACTATTACTATTTCTTCTTTCAATCTTTATAGAAGAGCAGTTGCTACTAAGACTATTAAAGAGTTATTAGAAGATGGAAGAATCCAACCTGCAAGAATTGAAGAAGTTTATAAAAATGTAAAAGTAGAGTTTGATAGAAACATTCATAAAGAGGGTGAAGATGTTATTCTTGAATTAGGAATTAAATCTATGCACCCAGAGCTTGTAAAACTTGTTGGAAAACTAAGATATAGAGCTTCTTATGGTCAAAATGCACTTGCTCATACTTTAGAAGTTGCTCATCTTTCAGGATTATTAGCTGCTCAAATGGGTGGAGATGCCATTTTAGCAAGACGTGCAGGTCTTTTACATGATATTGGAAAAGCTTTAACTCATGAAATGCCAGGTTCACATGTGCATCTAGGAGCTGAAATTTGTAGAAGATATGATGAGTGTGCAACTGTAATCAATGGAATTTATGCTCACCATGGACATGAAGAGCCTATAAACGTAGAAAGTGCAGCAGTTTGTGCAGCAGATGCACTAAGTGCAGCAAGACCAGGTGCTAGAAGAGAAGTACTTGAAAGCTTCCTAAAAAGAGTTGAAGAAGTTGAAAAAATTTCTACAGCAAAAACAGGTGTATTAAATGCATATGCAATTAATGCAGGTAGAGAAGTTAGAGTTATTGTTCAAGGCTGAGCTTGTAAATGATGATGAAGCAGTTATCTTAGCTACTGAAATTGCCCAAGAGATTGAAGAAAAAGTTCAATATCCAGGTGAGATTAAAGTAAATGTTATTAGAGAACTAAGAGCTGAATCATACGCTAGATAAATTTAAAGATAAAGAAGAATATGAAAAAGAATAAACCAACGACTAAAATTATTGCAGGAAAATACAAAGGGAAGGTTTAGAACTACCTTCTTTAGAAATTACTAGAAGTTCAAAGGCAAGACTAAAAGAGTCATTATTTAATGTATTACAATTTGATATAATTGATAAGATTTTTGTTGAATCTTTTGCAGGTTCTGGCTCTATTGGTTTAGAGGCTTTAAGTAGAGATGCAAGAAGATCATATTTTGTTGAATTAGATAGAAACTCTTACAATATTTTAGTGAGAAACTGTAAATCACTTGATATGAAACTCATGTCAAACTATGCAAGGTGACACTTTTTGTTCAAACACCAACTATTTTAAATAGTTTAAAAAACTCAGAAGATGAGATTATTTTATATGTTGATCCTCCCTTTGACTATAGAGAGGGAATGGAAGAGATTTATAACAAATCTTTTAAAATGATAGAAGAGATTGAAAATGACAATATTTATATTGTAATAATTGAACATGTATCAACGCTTGAAATGCCAGAAGTTTTAGGTAAGTTTAGTTTAGATAAAACTAAAAAATTTGGTAAAAGTTCACTTTCATATTACACATATAAGGATGAGAACTAAGATATGTTTAAATGGGCTTTATATTTACTAATTACTACGATTTTATTAGTATTTTTATTGCCTTTTATTTATAGCGTATCTCCTTATGAATTAAACCCTGATAAAATTCTTCAAGCACCATCTTTAGAACATCTGTTTGGTACAGATAGACTTGGGCGAGATGTTTTAGCAAGAGTTTTACAAGGTGGACAAACTTCACTAATCATTGGATTTTTAGCTGCAGCTATTTCTTCAATAATTGGACTTTTTATCGGTATTAATGCCGGCTATTTTTAAGGGTAATATTGATAAATCAATTACTATAATAATTGATTTATTTCTAACATTCCCAACTTTCTTTTTACTTTTAGCACTTGTTTCTTATATTCAAGCATCGGCACTTATTTTAATCATTGTTATATCAATTACGGGTTGGATGGGTATGGCAAGATTAATTAGAAGTGAAAGCTTTGCTATAAGTAACAGACCTTTTATAAAAATCTTAAAACTATCAAATGTTTCTACATTTAAGATTATTTTTAAATACTTTGCGCCATTATTAGCACCTATCTTTTGATTTCATTTACATTTGGAGTAGGTGGGTCTATATTAGCTGAATCAGGGCTTTCTTTTTTGGGGCTTGGAATTAATCCTCCTGATATGTCATGGGGATCACTTCTTAGCGATGGGAAGGCTGTTATAGACATTGCTTGGTGGGTTAGTTTTTTCCCAGGGCTTATGATTTTTATCATAACATTTTGTCTGATGCAAATATCAGATTATCTTCAATCAAAAGCAAATCAAAAAGAAATTCAAAAAACATAAAAAAATGCTATGTTTTTGTTATGTTTATATTTTATAATTTAAATGTTGAGTGAAGAACTCAACAAATCTAAAAGCACAAAGGGGTTAAGATGAAAAGGATAGCAGTTATTCTTGTGTCTCTTTATAGTTTATCATTTGGTGTAGAGTATGATGAACTTCAAGGGAAAATGTTGTCACTGTCATGTGCATCATGTCATGGTACAGATGGGAAGTCAGAAATGATTACTCCATACATAGCTGGAATGGAAAGGCTAGTATGTATCAAACTTTACTTGATTATAAGTATGATAGGAAAGAAGGAACTATGATGCAAAAACATGCAAAAGGTTTCACTG
>CANNZV010005817.1:0-23189 GCA_947561585.1 Caprella mutica | reverse complement strand
ATAATGCTGCTTTCAGTAATAATAGTTGGCTAAAACATATACTACCTACCTTTAACTAAAATTAGGTGCCTATAACTGATAATACATGGCTAAAACTAACTAAAACATTGTACCTAGCTATAACTAATTACGTATCTATTACTGATAATATCTAGCTATAACTACTAGTACCTTGCTATAACTAATAGTATCTAGCCCCAAATATATTGTGGAATGGAGCTATATTGTAGAATTACAGTTGGCCTGTAATCAGTCAATTCGATCGAATAAGTCTTTATCACTTGAAATATATATGTCGAAGAATGTATTGAAGATAAATAAAGTTAATTCAGGCTAAACAAGCTTCATTGTTTGACAATTAACTATACTAAAATTAATTGAAAAGATAATGGTAGTATTTGTTACCCTGCATTGTGCTATACCAGGTAAAACTTTAATTTTCGCGCTCTTTTCTGATTTGATGAGTAAAATGATATGGTCAACCAACAGATTTACCTAACCTAATGCGATGAGTAAATTTTCATTGTCAAACTATATATTGACTTAACCTATTGTGATGAGTAAAACTACATGGTCAATCTTTATATTGACTTAACCTATTGTGATGAGTAAAACTACATGGTCAATCTTTATATTGACTTAACCTATTGTGATGAGTAAAACTACATGGTCAATATTTATATTGACTTAACCTATTGTGATGAGTAAAACTACATGGTCAATCTTTATATTGACTTAACCTATTGTGATGAGTAAAACTACATGGTCAATCTCTATATTGACTTAACCTAATGTGTTCAGTAAACTATATGGTCAATCTCTAACTTGACTTGAAGCTAATTTTCCTAACTTTATATCAATTATGAATAGTGAGGTTTTGATTATTCTTCATAAAATAATTTTCGCACCATTCATCATGAAGTTATAATCAATTTATTAGAATCTTTCAGTTTGTTCAATGACTATAAATGATTATCGTGTTTTATTTTCAAGTGCTATCAAAATTTTCGAAAAACTGAATACATTTTCATGTTTCTTAGACTTTTAAAAATCTATAGTAATCATGATCATTTCTCATAAATTTGCTGGTTTCAAAAGATATAAGACGTAGAACTCAAAAAATTAGTTTTCAAATTTTTCGAATTATTTTGCAGATCTATATTTTACCAATGAATTGTAATTTTATAATGCAGTTTGTTGCATTAATTTCAGGCAAAATAGGAAAGTGTTTTTTTTTTCCGTATTACATTTTATACAAATATTTTCTTCATTTCAATTTGATCATCAGTAATACTATTATCTTCTTCATTTAAACGCCATACATTTATTACTATTTTCTTTTCTTTATTATTGTAATTATATTATATTTGTTGGTAAAGTGAGTTTGCTAATTAATGAGAATGGAAAGTAACCTAACTAACTAGAATGGCAGATTCGGAAAGTAGAGACAAAGATACATTATAATCCTGTTCTTTCGAAAATTTAACGGTTATTTTTAACGGTTTTAAAGTTTCAAACCGTTATAAATTTCAAACCGTTGAAATTATAAATTTCAATTTTTAATTATTAAAACATTATTGTTAATATTGAGAATTTCAGCTGAGGAAATGATTGAAACTCCATAAGTAAATATATTAATTTGTATTCTTTTGAACGGGAGGAGTAACAAACAAACGAATGCACAGGAGAGGATGAGCATGACACCTCTCGATGTCACATCAGATACACTACTGAAATCATGAAATGCAGAATCATTAGATAAAGTCAAAAAACAAATGAATGATAAATATTTAATTAATTAACTAATATCGCTAGTTAGTAACTAACAAATGTCGGCAGTTAGAAACTTAGTAAAGTCGGTAGTTACTAAATAATTAATGTAGGCAGTTAGTAACAAACTAATGTCAGCAGTTCGTAACTAACTAATGTCGGTAGTTAATAACTAATTAATGTCGATAGTGAGTAACTAAGAAAAGTCAGGAGTTAGTAACAAACTAATGTCGCAATTTAGTAATTAACTAATATCATAGTTAATAACTAATTAATGTCGACAGTTTGTAACTAACTAACTTCATAGTTAATAACTAATTAATGTCGGTAGTTAGTAACTAAATAAACTCTTAGGTAATAACTTGTTAATATTGGCAGTTTGTAACTAACTAATGTGAGTAGTTAGTAATTAACAAATGGCAGTAGTTAGTAACTAACTAATATCGGTAACTAGTAACTATTTGAAGTCGGCAGTTAGTAACTTACTAAGGTAGATAGTTGCAGCTAACTTATTTAAGTATATAACAAAATTCGAATCAACGTCATATATGCCAAGGAAGATTCGAAAAAAAATTTAAATTTGAATATAACAATGAGAAAGAATCAAGTCAACCTATAGTTTACCTAACTCAAAATGAGGAAAAATACAAGTAAACGTGTTTAACCTAATTTCATGAGTAAAATTTAAGACTTCGATTATGGATCATTTACTAAACTTAACCTAATATATATAAATGCTAACCTATCCATTCATGAGAGATTATGAAGACTATATATTTTATAGGATGATATAATAAGGCTATGCTGATGTTTTCATGTTAATAAAAAAAAATTAGAGCTTCTATTTCTCGAGATAAATTTTTTTTAGTTTTTTTGAATTTTGAAAGGTTTAAAAGATTGGAAATTGCTCATCCAAGTGAAATATGTATAAATATTTTTTCTAAAATTTACATAAAGTTTATAGGTTAAGAGTGAAAGTTTATGAGGAAAATTGACTGGTCTACTCAGGTCAATTTGATGAAAAAGGAAAATTGATTCATCGAGGTTTTAAGTAACTTCTAGTTGAAATTTTAAAAAACGCTTTAGCATGGCCTTGGTCTTTTTGCGAGTTAACTAAATATATATAATAAACAAAAAATGTCAGTGAATTTAAAGTGCGTAGTTAGGTAACCTAACCTAACCTAACCTAACCTAACCTAACCTAACCTAACCTAACCTAACCTAACCTAACCTAACCTAACCTAAAATTAGATGCCTATAACTGATAATACATGGCTAAAACTAACTAAAAAATTTTGTACCTAGCTATAACTAATTACGTATCTATTACTGATAATATCTAGCTATAGCTACTAGTACCTCGCTATAACTAATAGTATCTAGCTCCAATTATATTGTGAAATGGAGCTATATTGTAGAATTAGAGTTGGACTGTAATCAGTCAATTCGATTGAATAAGTATTTATCACTTCAAATATATATGTCGAAAATGAATAGGAGATAAATAGAGTTAATTAAGGGTAAAGAAGCTTCATTGTTTGACAATTAACTATATTAATATTAATTGATAAGATGATGGGAGCATTTGTTACCATGCATTGAACCATAACTGTTATGACTTTAATTTTCGCGCTCTTTTCTGATTTCATGAGTAAAATGATATGGTCAACGTACAGATTCACCTAACCTAATTTGATGAGTAAATTTTCATGGTCAACCTATGTATGAACCTAACCTAATGTGATGAGCAAAACTACATGGTCAACTGCTATATTGACCTAACCTAATACGATGAGTAAATTTTCATGGTCAACCGCTATATTGACCTAACCTAATGCGATGAATAAATTAATTTTCCTGGTCGACCTCTATATCGACCGTAGCTACACAGATGAAACTAACAGTACCTGGCTATAAATAATAGTACCTAGCTATAACTAATATCATGCACTTAGCTATAAATAATACAATGTTCTTTTAACTGATTATACCTGGCTACAACTGATACCTAGTTTTAACTAAAACCTTGTTCCTATAACTGATAATACATGGCTAGAACTAATTGTACCTTTCTATAACTAAAAGTTACTAGATATAACTAATATAATGGATAAAGTTGGGAAAAACTGATATTACCTAAATTAAACTGAAATCATGTACGTTTAACTGATAATAAATGGCTAAAACTGATAGTAACTTGCTATCATTAATAGTTACGAGTTATAACTAATATAATGCTGCTTTCAGTAATAATAGTTGGCTAAAACATATACTACCTACCTTTAACTAAAATTAGATGTCTATAACTGATAATACATGGCTAAAACTAACTAAAAAATTTTGTACCTATCTATAACTAATTACGTATCTATTACTGATAATATCTAGCTATAACTACTAGTACCTCGCTATAACTAATAGTATCTAGCTCCAATTATATTGTGGAATGGAGCTATATTGTAGAATTAGAGTTGGACTGTAATCAGTCAATTCGATTGAATAAGTATTTATCACTTCAAATATATATGTCGAAAATGAATAGGAGATAAATAGAGTTAATTAAGGGTAAGGAAGCTTCATTGTTTGACAATTAACTATATTAATATTAATTGAAAAGATGATGGGAGCATTTGTTACCATGCATTGAACCATAACTGTTATGACTTTAATTTTCGCGCTCTTTTCTGATTTCATGAGTAAAATGATATGGTCAACGTACAGATTTACCTAACCTAATTTGATGAGTAAATTTTCATGGTCAACCTATGTATGAACCTAACCTAATGTGATGAGCAAAACTACATGGTCAACTGCTATATTGACTTAACCTAATACGATGAGTAAATTTTCATGGTCAACCGCTATATTGACCTAACCTAATGCGATGAATAAATTAATTTTCCTGGTCGACCTCTATATCGACCGTAGCTACACAGATGAAACTAACAGTACCTGGCTATAAATAATAGTACCTAGCTATAAATAATATCATGCACTTAGCTATAAATAATACAATGTTCTTTTAACTGATTATACCTGGCTACAACTGATATTACCTAGTTTTTTCTAAAACCTTGTTCCTATAACTGATAATACATGGCTAGAACTAATTGTACCTTTCTATAACTAGAAGCTACTAGATATAACTAATATAATGGAAAAAGTTGGGAAAAACTGATATTACCTAAATTAAACTGAAATCATGTACGTTTAACTGATAATAAATGGCTAAAACTGATAGTAACTTGCTATCATTAATAGTTACGAGTTATAACTAATATAATGCTGCTTTCAGTAATAATAGTTGGCTAAAACATATACTACCTACCTTTAACTAAAATTAGATGCCTATAACTGATAATACATGGCTAAAACTAACTAAAAAATTTTGTACCTATCTATAACTAATTACGTATCTATTACTGATAATATCTAGCTATAACTACTAGTACCTCGCTATAACTAATAGTATCTAGCTCCAATTATATTGTGGAATGGAGCTATATTGTAGAATTAGAGTTGGACTGTAATCAGTCAATTCGATTGAATAAGTATTTATCACTTCAAATATATATGTCGAAAATGAATAGGAGATAAATAGAGTTAGATAAGGGTAAGGAAGCTTCATTGTTTGACAATTAACTATATTAATATTAATTGAAAAGATGATGGGAGCATTTGTTACCATGCATTGAACCATAACTGTTATGACTTTAATTTTCGCGCTCTTTTCTGATTTCATGAGTAAAATGATATGGTCAACGTACAGATTTACCTAACCTAATTTGATGAGTAAATTTTCATGGTCAACCTATGTATGAACCTAACCTAATGTGATGAGCAAAACTACATGGTCAACTGCTATATTGACTTAACCTAATACGATGAGTAAATTTTCATGGTCAACCGCTATATTGACCTAACCTAATGCGATGAATAAATTAATTTTCCTGGTCGACCTCTATATCGACCGTAGCTACACAGATGAAACTAACAGTACCTGGCTATAAATAATAGTACCTAGCTATAACTAATATCATGCACTTAGCTATAAATAATACAATGTTCTTTTAACTGATGATACCTGGCTAAAACTGATATTACCTAGTTTTAACTAAAACCTTGTTCGTATAACTGATAATACATGGCTAGAACTAATTGTACCTTTCTATAACTAAAAGTTACTAGATATAACTAATATAATGGAAAAAGTTGGGAAAAACTGATATTACCTAAATTAAACTGAAATCATGTACCTTTAACTGATAATTAATGGCTAAAACTGATAGTAACTTGCTATGATTAATAGTTATGAGTTATAACTAATATAATGCTGCTTTCAGTAATAATAGTTGGCTAAAACATATACTACCTACCTTTAACTAAAATTAGATGCCTATAACTGATAATACATGGCTAAAACTAACTAAAAAATTGTACCTAGCTTTAACTAATTACGTATCTATTACTGATAATATCTAGCTATAACTACTAGTACCTTGCTATAACTAATAGTATCTAGCCCCAAATATATTGTGGAATGGAGCTATATTGTAGAATTACAGTTGGCCTGTAATCAGTCAATTCGATCGAATAAGTCTTCATCACTTCAAATATATATGTCGAAGAATTTTTTGAAGATAAATAAAGTTTATTCAGGCTAAACAAGCTTCATTGTTTGACAATTAACTATACTAAAATTAATTGAAAAGATAATGGGAGTATTTGTTACCCTGCATTGTGCTATACCAGGTAAAACTTTAATTTTCGCGCTCTTTTCTGATTTGATGAGTAAAATTATATGGTCAACCAACAGATTTACCTAACCTAATGCGATGAGTAAATTTTCATTGTCAATCTATATATTGACTTAACCTATTGTGATGAGTAAAACTACATGGTCAATCTTTATATTGACTTCACCTATTGTGATGAGTAAAACTACATGGTCAATCTTTATATTGACTTAACCTATTGTGATGAGTAAAACTACA
Organism: Caprella mutica; assembly: GCA_947561585.1. NCBI lineage: Eukaryota > Metazoa > Arthropoda > Malacostraca > Amphipoda > Caprellidae > Caprella > Caprella mutica. Next base: position 16,425 of record CANNZV010005817.1, on the reverse strand, counting down.
TGGTCAATCTTTATATTGACTTAACCTATTGTGATGAGTAAAACTACATGGTCAATCTTTATATTGACTTCACCTATTGTGATGAGTAAAACTACATGGTCAATCTTTATATTGACTTAACCTATTGTGATGAGTAAAACTACATGGTCAATCTTTATATTGACTTAACCTATTGTGATGAGTAAAACTACATGGTCAATCTTTATATTGACTTAACCTATTGTGATGAGTAAAACTACATGGTCAATCTTTATATTGACTTAACCTATTGTGATGAGTAAAACTACATGGTCAATCTTTATATTGACTTAACCTATTGTGATGAGTAAAACTACATGGTCAATCTTTATATTGACTTAACCTATTGTGATGAGTAAAACTACATGGTCAATCTCTATATTGACTTAACCTAATGTGTTGAGTAAAACTACATGGTCAATCTTTATATTGACTTAACCTATTGTGATGAGTAAAACTACATGGTCAATCTCTATATTGACCCAACCTAATGTGTTGAGTAAACTATATGGTCAATCTCTAACTTGACTTGAAGCTAATTGATTATTCTTCATAAAATAATTTTCGCACCATTCATCATGAAGTTATAATCAATTTATTAGAATCTTTCAGTTTGTTCAATGACTATAAATGATTATCGTGTTTTATTTTCAAGTGCTATCAAAATTTTCGAAAAACTGAATACATTTTCATGTTTCTTAGACTTTTAAAAATCTAGAACTCAAAAAATTAGTTTTCAAATTTTTCAAATTATTTTGCAGATCTATATTTTACCAATGAATTGTATTTTTATAATGCAGTTTGTTGCATTAATTTCAGGCAAAATAGGAAAGTGTTTTTTTTTACCGTATTACATTTTATACAAATATTTTCTTCATTTCAATTTGATCATCAGTAATACTATTATCTTCATTTAAACGCCATACATTTATTACTATTTTCTTTTCTTTATTATTGTAATTATATTATATTTGTTGGTAAAGTGAGTTTGCTAATTAATGAGAATGGAAAGTAACCTAACTAACTAGAATGGCAGATTCGGAAAGTAGAGACAAAGATACATTATAATCCTGTTCTTTCGAAAATTTAACGGTTATTTTTAACGGTTTTAAAGTTTCAAACCGTTATGAATTTCAAACCGTTGAAATTATAAATTTCAATTTTTAATTATTAAAACATTATTGTTAATATTGAGAATTTCAGCTGAGGAAATGATTGAAACTCCATAAGTAAATATATTAATTTGTATTCTTTTGAACGGGAGGAGTAACAAACAAACGAATGCACAGGAGAGGATGAGCATGACACCTCTCGATGTCACATCAGATACACTACTGAAATCATGAAATGCAGAATCATTAGATAAAGTCAAAAAACAAATGAATGATAAATATTTAATTAATTAACTAATATCGCTAGTTAGTAACTAACAAATGTCGGCAGTTAGAAACTTAGTAAAGTCGGTAGTTACAAAATAATTAATGTAGGCAGTTAGTAACAAACTAATGTCAGCAGTTCGTAACTAACTAATGTCGGTAGTTAATAACTAATTAATGTCGATAGTGAGTAACTAAGAAAAGTCAGGAGTTAGTAACAAACTAATGTCGCAATTTAGTAATTAACTAATATCATAGTTAATAACTAATTAATGTCGACAGTTTGTAACTAACTAACTTCATAGTTAATAACTAATTAATGTCGGTAGTTAGTAACTAAATAAACTCTTAGGTAATAACTAGTTAATATTGGCAGTTTGTAACTAACTAATGTGAGTAGTTAGTAATTAACAAATGGCAGTAGTTAGTAACTAACTAATATCGGTAACTAGTAACTATTTGAAGTCGGCAGTTAGTAACTTACTAAGGTAGATAGTTGCAGCTAACTTATTTAAGTATATAACAAAATTCGAATCAACGTCATATATGCCAAGGAAGATTCGAAATTTTTTTTAAATTTGAATATAACAATGAGAAAGAATCAAGTCAACCTATAGTTTACCTAACTCAAAATGAGGAAAAATACAAGTAAACGTGTTTAACCTAATTTCATGAGTAAAATTTAAGACTTCGATTATGGATCATTTACTAAACTTAACCTAATATATATAAATGCTAACCTATCCATTCATGAGAGATTATGAAGACTATATATTTTATAGGATGATATAATAAGGCTATGCGGATGTTTTCATGTTAATAAAAAAAAATTAGAGCTTCTATTTCTCGAGATAAATTTTTTTTAGTTTTTTTGAATTTTGAAAGGTTTAAATGATTGGAAATTGCTCATCCAAGTGAAATATGTATAAATTTTTTTTCTAAAATTTACATAAAGTTTATAGGTTAATAGTGAAAGTTTATGAGGAAAATTGACTGGTCTACTCAGGTCAATTTGATGAAAAAGGAAAATTGATTCATCGAGGTTTTAAGTAACTTCTAGTTGAAATTTTAAAAAACGCTTTAGCATGGCCTTGGTCTTTTTGCGAGTTAACTAAATATATATAATAAACAAAAAATGTCAGTGAATTTAAAGTGCGTAGTTAGGTAACCTAACCTAACCTAACCTAACCTAACCTAACCTAACCTAACCTAACCTAAACCTGGCAGTATTGATGAAGAAGAGGAGGGAGTAAGCAGTATGGATGAAGAAGAAAAAGGAGAAGGCAGTATTGATGAAGAAAAAGAAAGGAGAAGACAGTATTGATGAAGAAGAGGAGGGAGTAAGCAGTATGGATGATTAAGATGAAGAGAGTATAGATGAGGAATTTAGTGGAGAATACTTTAACGGAGGTGCTATAGACAATAAAGAAAGTAGTGAAGAAAGCACATTAGATTCTCCTAATGAATATGAGAGTGATAGAGATAATCTAATTTCTAAAATACAATTTGATAATTGTACGCCTTTCATTGAAACAAAAAGCGGATTATTTTGTGGTTTTTGTCGCTCAATTAAATCCAAGAGAGATTTCAATAGACATTTAAAACTGTATCACAAATTTCAACCAATGGTAGGAAATGAACTCCAATCCAAAAATGACGATAGTAAATTCAAATAGTGTATAATCTGTTACAAATACGTAAGACATTTATACAAACACACGAAGAACTACCATGGTACAAACAAAGTCGACTATCAACAAATAGTGAAGAAACACAATGAACATTCTAAAGTAGAATTTGACAGAATTATTGAAAAGTACAAAACATTCATGGAGCAGGTGCCGAACCATCATAAAGATGCTTTCTTGAAGACAAAAATTGCGTCACTAGCACGTATTTCGCAACAAATGAAGGAAGAGCTTCAAATAAACCCATCAGTGATGTTAATGGGTAACAAAGAAGATGCCATCACTTTAATTCAAAAATACTGTGATTTAAAATTGAGGAATAACTGCAGAAACAATACGGTAAAATCGTACATAAAATATATCGATCAGTTATTGATTTTCCACTTTGGAGGGGAACACCAACTATCTCTTTTCATAAATCAAACCATAAAAAATCTTGGTAGAAATAACACAAATACCCTGAAAAAAGAAAAGAATGCTACAGAACATGCAAACCTCCTACTGAAATATAGAAACATTTTTACTTCTTTTCATTTTAAAGAGACAGAATCACTGACAAAAAGAGGAAAAATAACCTACTCAAGACTCAGGGACCATGTCATTGTCGAAATTACCATAACAAATGACCAACGAGCCGGTTGTGCGTCCCGTATCAAGGTAGGAGAGGTGGAAAATGCTGTTAAAGTGGGAAAAAAATTCACAATTAATGCAGCGGAACACAAAACTGCAGCCCTGTATGATGACGCTTATTTACACATCGACAGTCATATTTATGAAAACTGTCAGACTCCACTGAAACTAAGAAAAGAGCAGCATACACTAATAAAACCTGATGATTATCTTTGCGTGGATGTAACAAATAAAAAGAAATTACTTTCAAGTACTACTAACAAATTGATGAAAAGTTACGTAAAAGCGTGCAATATAGGTGTTAATAATTTTTCAGCAACACAATGCAGAAGGTTATGGGTGACGAAAATACACAATGATGCTCCACAGCTCATCAAAAAAGCAGCTGAGCAAATGACACACTCAGTCAAGATGGCAGAAAAATCCTATAAATATAATACTAAAAAAAGAGAGTCTAACAAAAATCACTCGCAACTGATGAAAGTAGTTTTCGCCAGCAGCTACAAATATGTGAGTGACATATTTTCTATATAGGTATAAGTACTTAAAGGCCTATTGGAATTTCATATCACCTGAGGCATGAATATTTTATAATCGCAAATACTCTTTCATACCAAGATGCTGTAAAAATGTATTCTGATTTAAAATAAGCAAACATAGGTACTTTAAAAGGAAAGGGATGTGTCTAATTTTCATATTGGATAAAAATTAATAAGTTAATATTATGAAATATTTCGGTTCAATTCACTATATTTTTAGAGAACAATAATGTTTTATTATCTGAATATCTGCAAGGCACCAAATTAATTCAGGTGTAGACTTCCATTTATGTATTTATGATATTATATTATTATCATCATTTCAGAATGAGAGCACATCAGAAGATGAAATAGATCTTATGCCATCTCCGACATCGGCACGAGTCAAGAAAACCGAGGTAATACAGCAATAATGTTTTTCAAACTACCATTACTCTGAAATTAATGTATCCGCATTCTACCTTATTATTATGGATTGTGAGTTTTGTTCTCAAATACTACCTATCTGTTCACGTTCTAATGACTTTTATATTTGAATAAATATTCAACAGGGAGCAAGCAAGCTGGGAATGAATGAGCACCCTCATTCTTCCAAGGTATTTAATAGTTAATAAAACTCTGTTATTATATTTGAAATCACCATAATAATCGTTAAGGATTCATAAAATCTGTTATCACCATCAATTTCTATTCCAGGAGTCGTCTGCACGAAAAATGAGACATCCATTTCATGAGGACTGCAACTTCACACCGTCCAAAGTAAGTGTAGTGTGATTTCATTGTTATTTTTACTGGATACGTTCATCACGTTATTTTAAAGGGTCAGTAAAAATACCCTCTTGATATAGTATTATTCATATAGATGAGAGATACTTGAGCACTCAATTCCTTTCAATTTATTCTATACGTAAATCATCATGTTTTGATATTTTACACAATGCAGAAGGTTTTCTGTGGATTTTGTCGGAATATTAAATCAAAAAAGAATTTTAGGAGACACTTGATTCATTTCCATACAATTGATCAACATGTGGCAAACGAATTAATTTCTGGAAATACAGATAATAGAAGAAAAAAATGCATAATATGTCAAAAATATGTGAAACATTTGTATAAACATATAAAAAATTTCCACAATTCCACAAAAGAAGATTACTGCACAATGGTCAAACAAAAAGGGCCATCTATCAAAGTACATTTTGACAATCTGATTGAAAAATACTCTGAATACATGAGATCACTACCAAATCATAATAAAGATGCTTTTCTGAAAACAAAGCTGGCTGCATTGGGCAGAATTTCAAAACAAATCAAAGAAGATTTGAAAGAAGATCCATCAATTCTTCTTATCAATTCAAACGAGGAAGGAAGTGTCACAAAGGGGCAAGAACTTTTATTTAGATACTGCGAACTAAAGAGGACAAAGGATGGGTGCACAAATAACACAATAAAATCATACGTACATTACGTAGATGAGTTGTTGAAGTTTTATTACGATGGGAAACATCCCCTTATTAAGTATATCAACGAGGCAGTAAAAAACTTATCCCGCAACATTAGAACAACTCTGCGGAAAGAGAGGAATGCAGCAGAAAATATGAATATTTTAGACAAATACAAAAAAATTTACCAGTCATTCCACGTCAGAGAGACAGTTGCTCTGGCAAAGCAAAAGAAAATAACATATTCAAGGTTGAGGGACCACATAATGGTCATTATGACAGTAACGAATGGCCAGAGAGCAGGTTGTCCCTCTAGAATAAAAGTTACCGAATTAAAAAATGCTGTCAAGGTGGGGGAGAAATTCACTATAAACGCAGGTGAACACAAGACGGCTGCTATGTATGATGATGCTTACCTGTACGACAGAACTGTACGACTTATGTACAATTTTACTACATCTACGTAAATATGCAGATCCACAATTAAGAGAAAATGATTATCTTTTTGTAGATATAACTAAAAAATATAAGTTGCAGCCAAGCACTGTCAACAAACTTATGAAGTCATATGTTGCAGCATGTAAGATAGGTGTGGATAACTTCTCCTCTACACAGTGCCGTAGATTGTGGGTGAATAAAATCCACGAAGAGACACCACATCCTATCAGAAAAGCTGCACAGCAAATGACACACTCTGTCAGAATTGCAGAGAAATGTTACAAATATGCTGCAAAAAAAGAGACTGTAACATTTCGCATTCTGAGCTGATGAACGTCATGTTCGGCGACAGCTATTCGAAGGTAAATATTTTTTTTACTCTGTATGTAATTGTGTAATGAGCAATTAATGTGTAACACGTGGTACTTTTATTTGAAATTTCATTTACGAATGCCACGTAACTTTTTATTTCACAAATGCTTGTATATAGCAAACTGGTGTGAATATTCAAATACCATGAAGTGGTTGATAATTTTTCTTGTTTTTCTTCCGTTTTTAAATTAAAAATTAAAATTTCTACCGTTTAAATAAATTAACGTGAGAATAAAATTGGTTAAATGGTAAAATTATATTTAAATTTCATGATTAATGCTAATATTTCAGGAGGATTTATCAGCAGATGAATTTATAGTTCTTCCGAAAACTCCTGATGTGCTGCCGAAAACTCCCTGAAGTTATGGATGAGGATACCACATGTCATAATAATGAGGTAATATTCATTCCTGTCAAGAAAACAACTATTTACTTATTGCAATTTTGAAATATGATATGAACTTTTGATATTCTACTATCATTTCCATTCTGTTTCACTAGGAAGATGACGGATGTCTCGACAGTTCGAAACCGAGAACCTCCAAGACCCCGACTGTCTCCTGTTACAAGGTAATTCATTTTACTTCTTTTCAAATTTATTATTGGACTATCAAAGGTTTCATTAAACTTTTGATATTCTATTGTACAGTCATAATATTGTATCAGTTTTGTACTATCATATCCATTCTTTTTCAATAGGAAGATGACGGATGTCTCGACAGTTCGAAACAGAGAACCCCCAAGACCCTGACTGTCTCCTGTTGCAAGGTAGTTCATTTTACTTCTTTTCAAATTTATTATTAGACTGTGAAAGGTGTCTTGTAACTTTTGATATTCTATTGTATGTACATTCTTTCGATTCGATCATAAAGTGACAATTTTAGTATGGGTCGATGACCTGATTATTTCTGCCTTAAACTTAGATTTTCTAAATGAAACCAAGAAGGCTCGATCTTTAAGATTTAATATGAAAGATTTAGGTATCATTTCTATGTTTTTAGGTATTGTATTTCCTGTAGGAAATGGGGTGATTGAAATGAAGCTGTCAAATTATGTTGAAAACTACCTACGTAAATTCAAAATGAATGATTGTAACCCCAAATCTGTGCCTTGTAATCAGGATATTGTTAAATGTGATATTAATAATACCTCTAACTCTCACCTGATCCTAGACTTTATGGAGAAATAGTAGGCAATCTTATATATTTGATAAGAGGCACTAGGCCGGACATTTCTTATGTAGTTACTAAACTTTCACAGCATTAATCAAAGCCTACATTTGAACATTTCAATCTGAGCAAATTTGTATTGAAGTATCTCAAAGGTACTATTGAGTATTGACTATGGATTAAAGTTTGTTAAGTCAAATAAACCTATAAAGCTAACTGGATTCACTGAGTCAGACTGGGGTAATTCAGGTGACAGGCAAAGCATATCAGGCTATTGCTTTAGATTATTAGAGGGAAGTTCTATGATTTGTTGGAAGTCAAGGGAACAACCCACAGTAACTTTGTCAACTTGTGAAGCTGAATACATAGCCATGAGTTTTGCTGTTCAGGAGAGTAAACATTTGAATCATTTGTTATCTGAATTAATGGGAGCTAATGAAATGAATGTAAATTTGCATGTGGACAACAAAGGTGCCATAGATCTCGCTGAAAATCCAATTAATCATCAACGATCGAAACACATGGACATTAGATATCATTACATCAGATCTCAAATTCAGTCAGGTAGAATTAAATTGCATTACATTCCAACTTCAGATAATATTGCTGATATATTTACGAAACCAGCAACTAAGAAAAGTTTTCTAAAATTTAAATTTGCGTTATCTGGTTAATAACCGTATCTCACAAAGATTTATGTTTATATGAATCATATATTATATACTGGTCCAGTGAGATGGGAGAGCCACATGTTTCTGCGTGGTCTCTTATTTGTGATGCTGAATCTATTGCCTGTGCGATGACTGCGTCCAGCAAGCTCCGAGTTCCGTACAATTAGTGAACGCGTGGTGGACACCACGTATTCAGATGAACAGCGTTCACAACAGAATTTGTAGATGACGGAGCTACGAACATCTTTTGGTAGAACATCTTTATAAGGAAAAAAGGAATGTATTTTAAAATTATTAATTAAAATGATATTGAAGTTTCAGTTATTGAAAGAGTGGAAAATAATTCTTTTTTCAGTTTTTCTGATTGATGACCAGTATATGGCAGTGTAAAGTAAAAGGATTCATTACTGTTGCTATTTGAAGGGACTGCATTATTTTGAAATTTTTGTTAAAATAATTTTCAATGTTTGATTCTATTAATATTAAGGGGAAATCATCCTTTATAAAATATGATTTAAAAAAATCTAGCTCTTTATGAAAAATAAAATAGTCTGAACAAATATTGTACAATCTATATAATAAGGTCTTTATGGCATTGATTTTAAAACGAAATGAACAAAAACTAAAATAACTTAAACCTGAGAGTGTTTTTTCTATAGACTGCAGACTGGAATTGGTTATTGTTTTTACATATCAGGGTATCTAAGAAGGGCAATTTAAAATTAGTTTCATATTCTGATGTAAAATTTATATTAGAATGCTGCGAGTTCAGGTAATTAGGAAATTGAGTAGCTTGAATTTGATTGTCAAAAAGTAAAAATATATCGTCCATGTATCTTCTATAAGAATGATGTTTAAAAGTAGTTGAGCAATCATTAAGCCATTTCTGTTCGTAGTGGCATAAAAAATATATTAGCAAAAGTCGGTGAATGCGGCAAACCCATTGCTAAACCTTCTCTCTGTCTATATAGTTTGTTGTCAAAAATGAAAAAAATATTGAGCACAGAAGAAATTTGCAAAAGTTTCTGAAATGAAGATTTGGTTAGGCCGATAAACAATGATGATGGGTTATCAAACAGTTTGTCAATATTATGTCAATTGTTTCATGCAATGGAATATTAGGTACCTACCTAGTTAACATACACTCTTCTAGGTACCTTATTAGTTAACATACACTCTTCTATTACCTACCTAGTTAACATACACTCTTCTATTACCTACCTAGTTAACATACACTCTTCTAGTACCTACCTAGTTAACATACACTCTTCTAGTACCTACCTAGTTAACATACACTCTTCTAGGTACCTTATTAGTTAACATACACTCTTCTAGTACCTACCTAGTTAACATAATTATTTTTTGTACGAGAAATTGATGAAACACTCAACTCAACAAATGTTATGTAAATTCATCCATTGTTGTGGTCACAACATCAAATGAATATCATGCCAAAACAAAACCGATTAGTTGTCGATACAAGCAGCTATTCAAAAAATTTCAAAGACAAAGCTGTACCTAAAGATGCCATTAGTCGGTGGATTAAGAGTTGTGTTAGAATAAGGTATCGATACTAATGAATACAAGAGCTGAGGCTTTTTGTGCTGCTAAAAGCGATAATGTTCCAATTGATGGTACCAATCTGTCGGTAGGTCAAATAGCAAAACTTAGCATAAGGTTTATGATAAAATTATTATAAATGATAGGTTGTTGTGTTTCTTTAATACAAAACTGTTCTCTTTTTTTCTATCATTACTCTTACTGATGCTTAAAAATTTATATTATACTCCTAAGACTACAGAAAGAAGAATATACCATATATAATCCAACAGTTAAGATTATATATGGTAATTCTTTTTTCTGGGTGTTCTTTCCCGCCCGTTTGGTCCCGTCCCGAAAACCCGCGTCAACTTATCAGTAAAAGCAATGACACAGATCATTGAATATAGAAGATATCCCACTACAGTATTTTCAATTTTCTAGCGACACTTGGCATCGGAGGAGTGCGTAACGTGACGTATCCTTGGAGTTGTCTACGATTGATATATTATTTTGTTTTAATTTTTTTATTTAAAAAACGACAAAAAGAGAATACTATTGAATTTAAATATGCTATTTAAAATCAAAACATTTATTTATGATATTAAACTGATAATAAAATTATACATTTAACAATATAATTATTTCTGTTCAGTACATGTTTTGTACGTGTGTGTTAAGTACGAATTTGAAGCGTTATTTATTTCTGATGCAATATCATGAGCGGAGGGTGTGCGCTGTATTTTCTGCCTAATTCAATAATTCTCTTATCTTTCTTCAAAATTAACTGGTGAAAAATGAGCAATGCGTGAAAATGTTCATTTTTCTTTTGTACCAATACATCTAAAGATGGGTACAAGTTGTTTTTATTCAGAAAATATGATAACAATCTGTGGCTAAAGGCTTGCACAATGGCGTTGAGACTGAACAGTTAATAAGACACTCTTCAGTTTGGTCGAAATATTTCAGTTTCGACTTCGATTCTTGTTTTCTATTCTATAATAAATATACACTAAAATATATACGACTTTAATTACCTTATTTTCCTGAAAATTACAATTTCCATATCTGCTTATAGGAAGTAAGAAAATTTAGCTATGACCGTTATGTATATACTTATACCCGTTTGTGAGTACGATGGTAATATGTGACGTCACGTTACGCCTCTCTCTGATTGGCTGATACGCTCTCACTTAAATAATTATTTGGCCAATAGCGTCCATGTAGGAGTGGGACATCTTCTATATTCAATGATCTGTGCTACACCTCATACGAGCTGCATGCAACGTGTCGAATATCAAACTTTGATTGGAATTTTCTAGTAGTACAAAAAAGCTACAAGTTTTGGTATTCAAACCCGTAAGGCTTTTTCAATTTTGACGCTATGGCATTTTTTATTGCATTCGATTCTCATGGAAATTCTATACAATATTACGGTCCTCATTTTTAGATTTCATGAATATTTTCAGAAATATTTCATTTTGAAAAAAAATTGTATTTTCTCATGATTTTTATATTTCAAAAACAAATCCGAAAATCAAAATTCCATGGTCGCTATCTTGTAGAGGATCTTCTGGAGTATCGAATGCTAAAAACCCAATGCCATAAGCTTAAAAATTTAATAAACCTTTTGGTTTTTGGAAGAGGTTCGAAAGTCGTTCAAAATTTGAATACCTAACTCGTTTTCTATGGGTCGAATCGAGAAAATGCCAAGGACAAAACCGAAAGAGAATTCAACTTTACATACAGGTACCAACTACCAAGTTTCAGAACCGTAGTTTAATTAATAAAAAGTTTTCAGATCTCATGTACTTAAATGTTCCGCGCAATTTGGAGATTTATCTCTAATTTGAATAGTTTATTATAATTATTATTTGTGGTATTTATATAATAACTGGTTAAACGAATAAATATTCACATATTACTATTAATTCAATTGTCTAGTGTACCTCATTTTCAATCTTTCTTTTAAAGGTCCCCTCCAAGAATTTTTTTTATTGCTTAAATCAACGAGGCTAATGTTTCTTATCATTTTACTGCAAACCCCATAAAATTTGATAATATATTTTTAATTTCATATGCTTTTAAAGATTTATATAATCAAAACTACAAAACTTACTTTATTTCCGACTTTCAAATTTTCAGTCTAAAGAAGAAGAATTAACATCATTTGTTTTGATTGTAAACTAGGTATTTAGTTTAATAAATCTATTTATTAATCGTTTAAAGGTTTAAATTTGGATGAACTTATTATAGAAACGTCTATATACTTTTAGAATCAATTAATATCTTGAAAGAAGGCTAAAAACGTATTGTTTGTTTAAAAATCTAAATTTGAAATCAAAACCAAGAGTGTACAATCTTCTTTCTCAGCGTCAGGTTGGAGATTTGGTCGATGGTTGCTCACAGAGTATTAAAAAACATTAAAAGCAAATAATAAAATATATACTGAACCGAATTGTATGCGGAATGATGATCGCAAACCTTAGTTCTATAATATTATGTAATAAACTCATTTTTTCCCCGGAGACTGGAGGCTTTAATAGCTAACTAGGATAAATTCATTCGGAGATTACGACCATATTCAGAAGTCTTAATTGCCTCAGGCGGGCGGGGTGGCTAACATAGCCTTTCCGAGCCAAGACAATTCTATCACTAATACTTCCATGATTTGCCTTTATAAATTTATAGAATCAGAGGTATATGAAGAAAATAAAGAATTTTCTTTTCACTCTGACCTTTAGTCTCCGATTGGTTCTAAAGTACATCACGTGATATATTGTGAACCAATGAGCGACTCGAGGTGTCACCAGGTTATTAGGAGTGAAAAAGAAAATGTGTTTATTTCTACATATACCTCCTCTGACTTCTGAATGTTTTGAAATTCACAGACCATGGAAGTACTAGTAGAAGGAAGCGGTGTAACGACTAACCAACAACGTATAAGCGGGAACATCGTGATGGCACCTTGTTGTTCCGGTGTGTCGTGTGGTGACGTCACAGCACACATATGGCGTCACCCTAGCAACAGACTGACAGACAGTTCAGGCAAAGACAAAATAAGATAGACGCCCAACTTGATAGGGCACATGCAAAAATAATAGCAACCAATCAGAAGCGAGAATTAACGTATGACCCTCACCCCCCCCCCCTTGAAATTAACAGAAGGATAATCTTTTAAGTCTTATCGTGTGAAGTCGTTAGAAATATAAATATCCTCTACTGATTGGGGATCAGAGAACTAATTACTTTATTATTAATTAATGAAGTTTACAAGATCGCATATGTTGTTCAATTTAGTATTCTAAATATAATCTACCCTCTTTTAACGGAGTACAAACCTATGTAGGTAGCATATTGTCTTTGACAACACTAAGTTGTAGGTGTACATTAACGTGATTGGTTAGAAGTTGAATCAGAATGCTGACGTCAGTGCAAACATGCTCTGTATTTTATAACATGGAGCTGAGCGTCTATCTTATATTGTCTTTGGTTCAGGTAGCATTCGCTCACGGCTCAGTGACGTTTGAGAAACGAGGAAGAGAGCACGCATCTAGTACGCGCTCCACCAAACGCTCATTTAAGTCATAAACATTGTAACTCTTGCCTAAATATTCATCAATTAATATTCTTACATCAGTTAAATGTCCAAAGAAGAGAATTTTTGAGCAAAATGATCGGATACCTAAAGTATTTTGAAGAATAATGTGTAAGTTAACATCAGCTGTTGTGCTAACGAGAACCGTTACTCAACTTACTCAAGTCAGGTCTGAGATCGAAACATACGCAGGCACTCAACCTCGTGTCTTAAGCCCCGTCCAGACGGTCAAATTTTTCAGAGAAGTGACAAACTGAATGACGATAACTTCCTAGCGTCAGCAAACCGTCAAACTTTTCATCAGTTTTTTTATTCCAACATGTTGGATATCGTCATCAAAAAGTTTGTCAAACTATTTGCTGACGATAAAGTTTGAAGTACACACTGACTTTTCCGGCAATAATATTTTTTTATTTGCGCGTCATTTTAGTTTATTACAGCTAGGTACACCTACAAAAACCTCATTTTTTCAAACTTAGTATCTCTCTAGTTACAATGGCTGACGACAGACTCTTTAATACTTGGTTGTATTAGATCTAAGTTGTAGGTAAGCTACCTACGTTGTGAATTGTTTTCTATGATCTATTTTTGACTATCCTTTTCAAGACGATATTTTGTCATTAAAAACAAATAATTTTTTCTGGTTTCTTACTGTTCTAAATTTAAAAAATATACATACCAAGTTATATAATTTTTATTTTCACGATATATAACATTATATTTGACGAAATGACGCCAGTGAACCTCAAACTTTTGGCGAGAAAATTTGACCGTGTAGACACTCCTTGAAAACTGACGATAAGTTTGTCATTAAGTTTGTCACTTCTCTAAAAAGAATTTGACCGTCTGGACGGGGCTTACAACAACACTGAGAAGATAATACCCACAGTATAAAGATTAGAGGAGTAGACCAATCTCATATGGGAGACATCTCTTTTATATTGACCAATAGCGTTGCAGAAGAGACCGGTGGTGCGTGACGTCATGAACAGGAAAATTTACTACTGTTTATTACGTAGTATTGGTATTTTAACTAAATAAATATATTACATTTATTTACAACTTTATGAAAGTTTAATTCAAATTGAATAATTTGATATGATAATTACTAGGGTTGTGACAATATGCGTTACAAATATCATACGAAAATTCAATTATTCTATATTTTCAGAATCCTTGATTTAAAACGCATATTGTCACAACCCTAATAATTACTAATAATAGAATTAATAAAACAACCCTGATAAAATTAAGTTTAAAAGAAACCTCAACTTAGGTTTGAATGGATTCAATCAACATCTTGTTGAATTGTCATCTTGATTCTTTAGAAATCGTCTCCACAGACAGCAATTTTGATAATGGTTGTTAACTCAGCCAAGTCTCCTAAAATTGTTTTTTTTTTGTTGAAAATTATAACTATTTTCTGCTGTTTTCTTACTATCTTAATAAATTAATTAACCTTCCTATCACGCGCGTTTGCCATTGCTTTTTGTTTGTATCTAGAACTCCCCGTGGTTTTCCTACACTTTTCACAGTCATGTGACTCTGGGAGTCGCTGATTGGTTCAAAATTGCTGACGTCACGCACCATCCACTTGAAATATAATAACACACAACTGGGCTACTCCCCTAATCTTTATACTGTGTAATACCTCAGTATAAAAATTAGGGGAGTAGACGAATCTCATATGGAAGACATCATTTTTAAACAGACCAATAGCGTTGCAGAAGAGACTGGTGGTGCGTGACGTCATGAGCGGGAAAATTTACTCGCTGTTTACTATGTAGTATTGGTATTTTAACTGAATAAATATATTAGATTTATTTACAACATTAGGAAAGTATATTTCAAGTTAAATAATTTGATAAGATAATTTCTAGGGTTGTGATAATATGCGTTTCAATCAGTCTATAATATATAATATTTTCAGGATCGATGATTTCAACCCTAATAATAGAATTAATAAAACTAGGTTTAAGAGAAACCTCAACTTAGTTTTGAATGGATTCAAAATCTTAGATTTTTGAGAAATAGTCTCCACAGACATAGCAAATTATGATTACAGCTGTTGATTTAGCAATATAAGAGAGTTGCAAATTCCAACAAATTTCTATCCAATCTGTGTAATCATGTCTCCTAAAATTGCTTAAGAAAAATTAGAACTATTTTTTGCTGCATTCTTACTATCTTTAATCATTTATTAACCTTCCTATCACGCGCGTTTGCTATTGTCATTTGTTTGTATGGGGACTTCTTATTAGTCTGACAGTTCCATCTTTCTGTGTTATTTTCATTTTTTGATTAAAATAAAAATATGATTTAATAGGTATACTCAATTAATAATTAACCTAATTAATAAATTGAATTTCAAGTTCAATTTTTTTTACTCTGTATAGTTTTCAAAAAAGTATTATTATTATTGTTTAATGTCCTGGCAGGGGGGTTCGGGGAGCGGGGTACGGTCAAGAGCCCCCCCGGTCATGAGCCCCCTAGGTCATAAGCCCCCCCGGTCACGAGCCCCCCCCTCCATGTTTTTTTAATCCTTATTTACCTATTTAAACAAATGAAGAACTACTTAGATACAAATAACTGAGGGTTGCTAATGTAGTTTGTTGTATCCGCTAGATTGTTGTACTGCACACTTCATGATTGTTTAATGACCTGGCAGGGGTTCGGGGGGCGGCACGCCCCCCGATATACATATATTTTATGTCTAATCAGTAATGAACTACAAAAGTGTCAATAAGGATTAAATAATATAGGTAAATAAGGATTTAAAAACAGGGGGGCTCATGACCGGGGGGGCTCTTGACCTACACCCTCGGGGAGCCGCACGCCGCCCTTATATGCGTATATTTTATGTTAAATCTGTAATAAACTACAAAAGTATCGGACTAATGAATAGTAACAGTTTGTATCTAGAACTCCCCTCGGTATGTCTACAC